>JAMXBB010000011.1:1493169-1588287 GCA_024138015.1 Lumnitzera littorea
AAAAAAAAAAAAGCTTATTGGTACAGGGTTTATCTATCATCCATGAAAATTGCTAATTTGCATAGGCTATATAGACTATGGGTTTTGTAGTAACAAATTCGCCAAAAATCCCTAGTTTTGGAAGGGGAATTGTTGAGTGTCTTAGTAGATGAATTTGGGTGAAAATCAACTAATTTTGGTCCGAGAAGACTCACAAGTATTGAATATTATATCACTACCAAAAAAAATAAATAAAAAAAATAAGTTGCCAGTTCTCATATGTTATAAATCATGGATATTGGGGTTTTGAGGTCATAGAGAGAAATTCCTTCTTGTCAAAAGGCATTACATAATTATCAATTTTTAGAGCCTACTTTTAGAAGGGAAATAATCTAGAAAATCTCAGTAGATGATTTTGGGAAAAAAAAAAAAAACCATCTGATTGTGGTCTTTGGAAACTCACGAGTATGAACATTTTATCTCATTGCCCAAAATTATCAATTTTTAGAGCCTATAGATTATGGATTTTGTTGTTCTGGTGTCACCGGATAAAATTCCTACTTTTGGAAGGGAATAATTGGAAATTTCATAGACAATTTTAGGTAAAATCCATTAGATTTGGGTGTTCAAAAAAATCACCGAGTATGACACTTTCTCTCCTTGCCAAAGATCACCGATTTTCATCAGCCATAGCTCATGGAGTTAGGGTAAATAAGTTAGTAAACAAAATTACCACTTTTCAAAAGAGAAATATGGAGAATGTGTTAAGTAAAGTTTAGTTGTAAGGATTGAACTGTACATGACGAATATAAGAAAGATTTGACATTATAAGTTTGTTGTACTATATTTGATTTATACAGTATTAGATACAAAATTTATATTAAAAAATTAATTATTTATATTATAAAATAAATAATTTTTTGTAATATTTAATAAAAATAATATTAATTAACTCAATATTATAACATAAAGGAATATTTTTTTAGAATGAAAATTATTTGTTATTTTTATTTAATAAATTTCATTTTTATACTATGGTATAGATGTGATAAAATTTAGATATTTTATCTAATTTATCGGCCTAATTTTTATTTAGTTACCAAACAAAATCACAAATAAAATATAGGATAAAATTTTTCATCCAGTCAATACTATAAAAACTATGCAACCAAACACTACCTTGGTGATGATTCTCGACAAAAACCCTTTGACTTAAGTCCTGTTATTGGTCAATTTGCTGAGAATTGTGGTTGGGTCGTTGATAATATGTCAGGTTACCTAGTTGGATCAGGCCTTCTCTTTTGGTCTACGAGCAAGAGTGAGGTCGAATTGGATCTTGAAGCCTAGGTCCAAAATTACTTATTAATAGGCTATAAATCATATTCCACGTTTAACATGCAAAATTTCCACTTTTCGAAGAGAAATGGTCAAAAATGTCATAGTAGATAAGATAAAAGGACTTTGGGGTTTTTATTGGACAAAATTTGGAAGAAAATAAAAATAATCGGGAATATCTTAATAGACGATTATAGGCAAAAATCATCCAATTTGGGACAGGGAAAACTCACGACTATGAACGTTTTCCTATATTGCTAGAAGTCACCATCTTGCATAAACAAATAATGTACTTTGTTGTTCCCACTTTTTTTTTTTTTATTAGAAATATTCGAGAATGCCTTGTAGATAATTCGTGGCAAAAAATCGTCTGTTTTGGATCTTGAAAATTTATCGAGTTTGGTTCTAAAAGTTGTTATTTTGCATAGGGTATATAACTCATAGATTTTGGAGTTTAGGGATCAATGGATGAAATTGCCACTTTTTAGGGGGGAAACACTTAGAAACAGTGTTCGGTTGCAAAAATTAGTTTGGACTTGACAAAAAGAATTGGACTGTATAAGCTTATTGTATCTGATTTGGTTTATATAGTACTGAACAAAAAATTTATATTATAAAATAAATATTTTTTATAATATTTAATAAAAATAATATTAATTAACTCAATTTTATAATATGAAAGGTACTTTAAAGAATGTAAAATATTTTTGTTTTCTTATTCAGTAAATTATATTTTTGTATCATAGTATAGATATAACAAAATTTAGATATTTAGTTCAATCTATCAAGTTAATTTTTTATTTAGTCAGCAACCATACATGAGAAAACATTTTTTGTCCAGTCCAGTACCATACAAATTATACAATCAAACGCTACTGGAATATCATAATACATGATTTTAGGCAAAAAAAAAAAAAAAACCATTTGATTGGGTTAAAAAAAAACTCTCTATATGGGCTTTTGTCTTCATGAGTTATAAATTGTGGATTTTGGAGTCCAAAATCACTAGACAAAATAACCATTTCTGCAAAAGGGGACAACCTGCAAGTGGAAGTACCTTAATAAAAAATTCAAGGGGAGTGCAGCAAGCTCACTAAGTAGGAACTATCTATCACATCGCGAAAAATCACTTGTTTTCACTGGCCATGAGCATGGGTTTTGGAATTCCGAAGCACTAGACAATATTCCCCCTTTTGGAAAGACAATGGTCATGCATGTCCCTAGTAAATGATTACGAGCAAGACCATCTGATTCGGGCATGCAAAACTCACATATGCGATTTATAAATTATTATACATATACTCTCCCAATTCACCTTGTAAACTTACCCTTGAGATTGATTTCCAATTTGAATCATATTCTTTAATTTTTGAAGGTTACAATTGAAAATAAGAGAAATTTACCAAAACCCTATTTATAACGATCTTATTAGATGAAGATAGAGATAATTTCGTGAAACATACATTTTTTTTGTAATACCAACTAAATAAACTAAGGAAACAATAGATTTTCTATTAGTTTTTTTTTCATCCGTACTATATTCTCATTTGTTTTACCTTAAAATTTACCAAACATTAGCGGGGCATTCACTTGGGAGGAATGTAATTACTATTCCCCCTAATCCTTATTAATGTGTTGAGGTTTTTTTTTTTTTTTTTTTTTTTCATGCCCGTAACAGCCATTCACTAAGAATTCCAGTTTTTAGAAAATCGGCATCCCCATCCTTAATCTCTACCTAATTGTCGCAATTCCTAGTTCATATCTCACTTTTCTTCCCAATCTTCCTTCTCGACTTCTTCTTCATCCCGAGCTTTTCTCCATCTCAACCTCTTCTTCGTCACTCTTCTCCCCATCCCAATCCCTCCTCCCTCTCCGTCGGCACTCTAGAAGAACAACTAGAAATGCTCGCTTCGTCACTCTCTTACTCCCCTCTTCTCTTGCTCGACGAGAAATCAAGCTTCTCTTTGTCCTCCTTATAGGGGTTAGAGTTTCAAATTGACAAATTGAAATTAGAGAGGCTACTATTTTGAATTGGAGCTCAAGGTTTCATTTTGAAGAAGGGACTATTGTTTGTTCTTGAATTATGGTTAGGGTTTTGTTTCAAACTGAGGATAAGATTCCATTCGTTCAAACTGGGTCAGAGTTCTTCTTGATTGATCTCTTCGTTTGTTCTTCTTGAAGTCTAAGAAGAAGGTGCTGTTGCTAATTAGAGTTAAGGTTCTTGAGAAGATAGATGCTCTCTTTTTTTTTTCCCCCCTCCTTTCTATATAAGTGTGTATTTATTGATAAGGGGCAATTTTGGTAGTTTACATATCTATCTTGGTCTTATACATTCAACATGTTTTTGAAGTAAACGAAGTAATATAACAAGTAATAGGCATTACACTCTAATGCCATTCCCCCTTCAATCCATTAAGTGAAATAAACACACCACAATTGTAGTGGACTAGTTTGAATCTCTCTCTCTTATTGTTGCATTGGCTCACTGTTCTACAGTCTTTGGATGCAAATGCTATCAACGACCATTTGAGACTAGACCGAGATGGCGCAAATTCCATTAAAATTGGAAGTGCACCGGCACATTGAAACAATTAGCAGTCAAAACTGTGTTGCTCCATTTTGAAGCCATTATCCTTTGGGTCCTCATAAGTATGAGCTAATATGTTTCAAAAGTCTATATTAATCAAAGTCTAAAAGCAAAAAATCTAGATAAATAATCTGCTGTTTCTCCAAATTCTACCAAGTTTCTTCATCTTCTCCAGCTAAAGCATTGTATTTGCCATTGACCACCAACCTGTAATCTTGAAAGTAGTGGTCAGTAACAGCTATAGTATAGAACGTTTCAGGTGCAATCTAGATCATTTACTTGATGCTTCACCAGATGCTATCGCTGGATGGTGGTATGCCAAAAGATCGTGCAAGAGACAGCAGCAAAACACAGCCAGCCAATGATGCTAGCATCCAAAATGCTCCATAGTTCTACAACTCCGACTTGGATTCCAGATCATCTTCTGAGATGTTGTCATTCACTGGGTCCGGCGATGGGTTAGGGGAGTTTGCTTGTTCATCAAGTTCAATTTCTTCACCAAGTATTTTAGCAGTGAACTTTCTAGCCTCCAAGTCGAGATCCGTCCACTCTGGAACTATTCTTCTAGCACCCTGAGAAGAGATTCATGTCAGCGAATTGCTAAAATGACTGAAAAAAAGATGATGCCAAAGGACAAGATGCAAATCTTTAAGCTGAGCGGCAAACCACAGTACCTGAAGCTTAGGTTCCTTGGTCATAGGATTGTTGCAAAGATCAATAGTCTTGGCCTTAGCTTTAGTGGCAGTACCACACCATGATTCACACCACAGCCATTCTTGGGGAAGGGAGAAAATAGGTACATTATGCTGAGCATAATTGGGAAGATCCTGAAATATAAATAGTAGCATTCACATAATTCATTGTACAGCTTTTATAAGAATTATGCAACTGGATATAGCAGGCCAATGAAGAACCTTGGAATGTGTCTTTAACGACAAAAAAGATAGGTATAATGGGTTGTTTGCAGAATTAGAACAAGACCAACATGCACTCCCATTTTTTCCATGAGTTCTATATACTGTGTGGTAAAAAGTTAATGGGTTCTACTAATTTTTCAGATAGGAGATGGAAGCATCGGCTACAAAAAAAGAATGGGTAGGTGAAGGAAGCCAAATGTTAGAAACTTCATTCCACTGTGGCAAACATATCAATAATAGAT
This sequence comes from Lumnitzera littorea, assembly GCA_024138015.1. Classification (NCBI taxonomy): domain Eukaryota; kingdom Viridiplantae; phylum Streptophyta; class Magnoliopsida; order Myrtales; family Combretaceae; genus Lumnitzera; species Lumnitzera littorea. The sequence goes on from JAMXBB010000011.1 coordinate 1,498,230, forward strand.
GTCAGCAAGTTGCAGATTGGAACCAAAAATTTTCTCAAAGCAAGATTCTTGACGAATCACACCACAATACGATATAACTTCAAGGTGGTTTTTAACATATTTCTTTACTTAAGTCAAAGTACAGGACAAGCCAGGAAAATATAAATATCTAAGGCAACAAACTTGAGAGACTACAGCCCAAGAAGAAATACACTGTTTGGCCAAAATAAAAGGGTGGAAGAGACTGCATTTTTTAGTTGACAAATTACCTGATCAAGATTGGACAAACTATTTGGATCCTTGCTCAGAGACTCGTAAAAGACTCTTAGGTTATCCCCTGCTGCAGTCTCACGGAACTTTACCAGATCAACAACATACAATGCACTGCAAAAAAAAAACATTTGTCAAGCCAATGTCATTTATTTTATTTTTTTGGGATAGATTTAGATTTTTTTTTTTTTTCCCATTAAATAGAAAATGTTGCAAGAAAGATAGCCATGGTCATTTGTTGAAACTTGAAAGGTTAAATCACAACTAGATAGTGCCATCTGCACCTACCTTATATGGTATGGCTTTCCACGCAAATGTTCCTTCCAAAAACCCTGATTTAAGGAAAAAGAGGGATTGTAACTAGATTCCAAACAAGAGAAAAGGCGATCAAACTATAAAAACATTTCACTTATTCAGAATGAGTAGTAAAAGATATACTTGTCTCCAAAACCGATATCCATCCATTTCCTTGTTGTTGTCACAGAAAGGAGTGTAGGCAAGCGGTCTTCCTTTTAAATTCATATCATATAGTTCTCCCATGTCTGCACGAACAATCTGATCTGCATCAACAAATATAACCTGCAGACAGACATCAATATGGTAGCATACTCCACTTGTGTAATTTTTTCTTATTTGCTAGACAAGAGACAAGAATCAAGTCCCCTAACGGAAAATGAGAAGGGGGGGAAAAAATTCTAAGTAATCAACAGATCACATACTTTGTCCAGGGAAAGAGGGAAGATGACATCAAGGAACAAGATTTTATAAGCCCATATGATCCTTTGCTTTTCTTTTTGCTTGTGTAACCATGTTGGCCATTTGTAGGTGATTAGCTCATAATCAAATCCATATTCTTCAGCCATATGCGGAATCACATCCTGGAAAAATTAATTACACAAAAAACTTTTAGACTTGTAGATTTTGTAAGTGCAGAGCACTTCCTCCAACCAAATAAAAGTTTACCTTAAATTGAGGGGAGAGATAGTTCTTTATGAACCAAAATTTTACTGGACGATGTGTACTCTTTAGGACACTCAAAATCATAATTTTAAGGAATCGCTCATAACTGCAAAAACATCCCATTTTAAAAGAGTAAATAAAGTTAGTTTTTTGACCATGCCATACAAGAAGAGGAAAGATTCCTGATGTATATGTTTACAGGTGTCCAGAAGCAATGGAGAAAATGTTGATTGGTTTTCCTTGCCGCCCTCCCTTCCCATGCTCCTATAGAGAAAAAGGTGAATCATAAGATATTCATTTCAAACATATGAAAATTAGCTTTTTGAAGATCTACGGATTATGCCTAGCTCAAAAAGAGCTACGGATTTTCCAGGTAGAGCATTACATGATGAACTCATGCTTCATTTGATAGTGTGATGGGAAAATGAAAGTTGAACATGGAACTACAAAATGGACAATTGCTTCAAATATAGAAAAGCTGAAGTTCATATTTAGTGTGATAAAACTGCAAATGGAATTTCAAACTAGCTTCTAACTTCCACAAATGTTGTATCAAATTTAATCCCTCAACTTTCTTGTCTGTGGCCAGAAAATTAATAATGACTAATAATACCACCAGCAAATGGGTTAAAATAAGTCCATATTTATATTGCACCTCCAAACTGTCGAAATACAACATCCACAAACTCATCTTATCAGGGGTTATTCACCTTATTTTTTTCCTCTCGACAGTTACATGCATCAAATGAAAATTCAGAACTCATCAGATTTCATGCAGACAATAAAAAGTAATAAGTACATACCAATTTCAAATTTGCATGCTGCAAAGGCTCATCATGGAAGAGGGATAGACAAACAAGGACTCACCAGAGATCTATTTTCACTTCTTTTTGAGTGCTCTCCACCCCCAATTAACCCAGAGGCCCATCTAAATAAATTAGAGTTCCAGCTATTTTGAGTTCCCTGAAAAAATAATAAGGTCGCTCCATCATAGCAGAATGTTCAACAGCTGAGAAAATTCAAGGGAAAAGAAATTTCTTACCTTTCTTTCTTGTGCATCATGACCATCATCAGTTGAAACCAGCAATTTTTCATGCTCTTTACCTTTTTTCTTTATTACTTCCATATGAACAACCTTTCCCCGCAAGTCATTTATAGTGATGCGCTTTAGTGAAGTTTCATTTTGACCTTGACTGTTATCTGGCATTAGCATGTAAAGCTCAGAACTTCTACCCAGGGCAAGTTGTAGATACCAAACTCCAGGGGAAACTTTCATCTGCCAGTAACCCAGATTGGCCATTACAAGTGTGTCGACCAGGTGAGGTTTACTTTTAGTTCCAAGAATCAGCTGAAGGCCTCGAGGAGGTTCATGGTCTTTCTCAGAGCAATGACCTATGCAAGCCATAAATTAAGTATGATGGACTGAAAAGCCTTATGTGAATATAATGGAAGCAGACAGTATCTCACCAGTAAGAACAAGTGCCTCCAGTTCAAACACAGCTTGCAGTGTCCTAGTCTCTCCAAGGTTCTCAAGCAAAATATTATCCAAGTCATGGCTAGACAAATTTAGAAAAAACAGGAACATTAGGTGGTGGAATTAACATTCTTATATGATTGTATATAAAGCATCGACTCCCTAATATTTCATATTTAGATATTGCAGTGGATATGCAGACTAGGCTTCCACATGATTTGTAGATGAGAATCATACACAGCAATCACAGGCTCAACCAGCCATGGCTCAGGAACATCGAGATTCATAGTAAGTGTCTTGGACAATGGCATGTTAGCAAAGAAAGCTCCAGGTCCATTTATCGTATAGTCAACAGTGCTATAGTCATCCTGTAAAATCAGGAAAAGCATAAGAACCTTATAGAGGAGATCAACTAAAGGAACCTTTTTGATAAGAAATAACATTCATACCAAGGTTGGTACCACATATCTGTAGTAATTCTTCAAAGGAAGATCCACAAGGGAACTCTGCCATTAAACCAAAAATATTCTTGTCAAGCTTGTATAGCATCAAGGAACTCAACCATCTAAACATATATCTGACAAATCCATAGACGGATTGCCACAAGCTCTAATGATAAATAGATGGACAAACCTATGTCTAACAGCATGAGAAGGTGATAGATGTAAAAGTGTACTTTGTTAAGTACACGCAGAGATATTGTCATCAATGCAAATAGAACAATTTATATTGCATCAATTCAGGAGTCTGGACAATATGCCAAGAAGATAGCTATGATGTCGGAATTGCTAGAGGCTTCAACTGGACACCATTAAGATAGGAACAATACTTCCAATAAGGAGCAGAAGTCAAAGAGTTCATACTAATAAAATCACATATGAGGACATGTTTATGTGAAATAAAGTAGCTACAAGTATCAGGGAGTAACATACTTTATACCAAGCATATCACTTAATTCAATTTCTTTTTTAAATTATACATTTGATGAAAGATCTCGGTAGGTGATTCATTCACAACCAGGCTGGGTTCAATAAGCTCACCCACCTCCCCATTATCCATTTCCCTTAACAATTACACCACAAGAAGAAAGTTCGACAAGAATTGCTAGAGGAGAATTACATCCTAACTCACCATGGGATTAAGTACAATTCTCATACTTGTTTGAGCATATTTCCATAGTACCCGAAGAAGTGAAGCTAGCTTTTGCCCAGATGGGCTTAAAGGATCAATTACTGCATCAATATGAATGGTAGAATTTTCATCACCCAAAATAACGGAGCTGCAGGAAAAAATCATATTAGATAAACATATTTATCTAAAGCCTGAAAAGTAGGGATTGAAGCATATAATTTTGCTTGAACTAATGAAAAATATATAGAGACAATAATAAAAAAAATTAGCACCAGAATACTATTAGGGAACAGAAAAAAGAAGGAATTGGATGTGATAGCAAGAAATGAAGCCAATGTCCACTTCAATAGATACATACTTATATACATGCATATATACATAAACATATGTTCATACATATGTATATGTATATAAGATTCTCATCAAAATAGTGGATATCCACTCTACAAAAGTGAGTGTTAAAAACTTTGAGCATTTTAAGCACCAGAGGATGGTGTTTGCCCTTTATAAAAGCCATGAAGCAATTATTAACAAAGAAATTTTTAAACAAACTGCAGTCATTACCTGTACTGTGCATTCAAAATCTCGAAGCGTGCACTCTCAGATCCTCTTTCCCTTGTGGCTAATGCAGATGAGACAACCATAATGATGTCACTCATGAATTTACTGCAATAAGAGTTAATGGAGCTAACTTAGTCTCATAAAAGTAAGTTCACATATTTAAAAAGGCCAGCTCATCCAACCAGCCAATAAAGGCCAGCCCATCTCAAATTGCTGCATGAAATTGGCACTTCTGAGTCACAACTGATCTGCAACATTCCAACTAAGGTTCTTTGAAATGTGGAACCAACCCATGAACCTCCTTTTTGACGTCAGTTCTGAACCATCACATATCTAAAAGAATACTAACACATGGAAAAACTGGTTTATAACTGGAATGAAACTGGCCTAGAACCTTACCCTAGAGGGATGACTGCAGTTCTACAACCCTAACCAGTAGTTTTGGAAACATGGCATGCCCAATGAATGTCCAAAAGTAGAGGAGAAAATTGGGGGAAATGAAATCATAACACCAGGCATGAAGCATTTCAACAAGTTCTGTGAGGAGGCAGAGCTAGAAGATACTAGAACTAGTGGCCCCCTCTATACATGGTCAAATAAAAGCCCATCTAACCTCCTCCTAAGACAGCAGGACAGATTTTTGGTTAATTGAGAGTGGCTACTAGCCTTTCCGAATTTTGAGGCAAGGATATATGCCCCGCGCGTATCTGATCATAGTCCAATCATGTCTCATCTTCATCTACCAAGTTTAAATAGAAGAACTCCTTTTATGTTCTTTGATTTTTGGAGCCAAGACCCCTGTTTCCTCCCTTTGGTGGAACGGACCTGGAACAAGGGAGTAGAAGGAAAACCTATGTTTAGAGCGGTCTCCAAGTTAAAGCTGCTAAAGAAAGAACTGAGGGAACTGAATAAGAAGCACTATTTGAATATTTCTATGAGAACTTCCCAAAGTTTGGCTGCCTTACAAAGTATTCAACTTTCCAATTAAGCCGACCCCTCCAATGTGAACTGGGATTTGGAGAAAAAGAGGTTTAAAGAGCATTACTTGCTAGATGTGGCTGAGGAGTCCTTTTTAAAAAAAATATCCAGAATATCTTGATTGAAGTTGGGGGATAGAAACTTCTCATTTTTCTTTTACTCCTTAAAGTTGAAGCAAGCTAGAGACAACATTCAATCCATTGTCTTGGAGAATAGCTCACAGCTAACAGATAGATGTGATATCCAAGAAGCAACCATTTCTTTCTTCCAGAACTTGTCGAACTCTTCAGCAGCTATGCCAACGAACCTAGACTCCATTCCTTCTATAGTAAAGAGAAGGGTTATATCAGATGATTGGTAGTTGCTCACTAGATCGGTGGATAATGATGAAATTAAGGAAGCCTTGTGGTCCATACCTAAAAATAAAGCGTCAAGTTAGAATGGATATAATGCAAATTTTTTCCAATTGACTTAGCATATAATTGGAGGGGAAGTTTGTTTGGCCATCAAAGACTTCTTTGTATTGAGGAAATTATTAAAGTCAATCAACTCCACCTATCTTGCATTGATTCCTAAGGTGAACACCCCGAAGTCCTTTATGAATTTTTAACTTATTTCATGTTGCAATGTTCTCTATAAGTATATTTCCAAAATCCTCACAAATCAGATAAAAAATGTTCTTCCAAACTTAGTAGGCAAAGAGCAATCCACGTTCATCAAAAGAAGGAGAATTGTGGACAATATCCTTATAGCTCAAGAGTTAATGAAGGGGTACCACAAGAATGCTCATGGTGCTAAATGTACAATGAAGGTAAACATAATGAAGGCCTATGATCATGTAAATCGCGTCTTCTTGGAGCATCTGTTACATGCTCTCAATTTCCCACCCATCTTTGTCAAGTGGATCATGATATGTATATTTTCGTTAAGATTTTCTATTTGTTTAAATGGAGAATTAGTAGGTTTCTTTGCTAGAAACCGAGGATTAAGGCAAAGGAATCCTATCTCCCCTTACCTTTTCATCTTTGTTATGGAATTCCTCTCATGTCTCTTACACAAAGTTAGTAACAATCAAGGATTCAGTCATCAACTGGCATTGTAGAAAAGGAAAATTAAATCACCTTTGCTTTGCAAATGACATTCTCATCTTTTTGAAGGGTGACTTCAACTCGATAAGCTTGATTCACCAGTGCTTATAGTCTTTCGCACTTCTCTTGGGTCTCCATGCCAGTATGTCCAAAGGTAACATCTTCTTCAATAGAGTTAAGCAATGAAAAATCAAATCTTGTCAATGACTGGTTTCAAGAAAGGGTAACTACCGGCCAAATACTTAAGGGTTCCTCTTATCTCAATAAGGATCAACAAAGCACACTACTATATCTTAGTAAAAAGATTCACTACTAGAAACAATAATTGGTCTACCAAATTTTTGTCATATGTAGGTAGATTCCAATTAATCAAGAGTGTCCTCTTTTCACTACAAGTTTACTAGGTTACCATATTCATTCTTTCGAAGAGGATCCTAAAAGAGCTACAAACTAAGATAATGAGATTTTTATGGAACGGAACAGATGAAACCAAAGCTAATGCTAAAGTCTCGTAGAAGGATGTATGCTTACCAAAGAGTGAAGGGGGTTTAGGAATTATGAACATTGTCCTTTGAAATAAAGTAGCTTGGTTAAAACATATTTGGCACTTGACTGTTGACCCCAATGGTTTACGGCTAAGTTAGACTAAAGATGAAATTTTAAGAGGACGAAACTTCTGGTCCATTCCTAACCCATTACAAAGCTCTTAGCCTTGGTGGAAAATCCTCAAAGCTAGAAGCTGGGCAAGGCCACTCTTCTCCTAGAACCTTGGGAATGGGAGCAATATAGCCCTTTAGTACGACTCATAGCATCCAAATGGTCCTCTCGCTAATTGGATAGGCGAAAGGAGTATCTACGCCATGAATTGGGGCAAAAAGGTGAGGCTATGTGATATTATAGATGGACCAAGTTGGCATTGGCCAGAAAGGGACACTTAAGACTCCATTAAATCTAACCTTCCTCATCACATGACCTCGAAGGTAGGAGTAAATGATACATTTATGTGGATTGCCAACCTAAGACAAGGTTTTATTATGAGTTCAACTTATAACATTACGAGGAGGAAACTTTAGACCACTTCTTAGCATATAATTGTTTGGAAGAAAACCAACCTTCCTTGACACTTCTTTATTCTACGGCTTACAATTAGAGAAAGACTACTAACATAAGGCAAGCTGCTTCAGTAGAGAATCCTATCTTAAAACCTATTTTACTTATGCACAAAGGAGGAAGAAATCACTAACACCTTTTCATCACATATGAGTTTACGAGATGTGTGTGGGTAGGACTTCAACATCTTTTTTTCCCTTAATGGAAAAAATACCTTGAACAAGTCCTATACAATCTTTTATAGGGGTTTTTGGCAAGACAAGGGCTCCATCAGTGTTGTTCTACAATATTTGGAAGAAAAAGAGCTCTAGGCGAATAGGAGGCGCTCCTACTCCAGCAAATATCCTAGTTAGGACTATTTTGTTATGTTTGGATGTATAGTTATGAGTTTTTAGTGCTGTCCAAGTTCGTCATCCACATTCGGTTGTTTCTATTAATGTGGAAAACGAACTTAGCTATTCTTGTACATCTTTACTATTTTTATTATTAATACATTACTGACCTTACCAAAAAAAAAATGTCAATCAACAGCAAGTATGTACATAATTGAATACCATAAGCATCAAATGCTAGCCCCTTCTTTTTTTTTGGGGGGGGGGGGGGGGGGGGGGAGGGTTGTGTGGTGGGGAATGGAGTGGCACGATTGTAATATGATCAGCTACCTCTAAGCATATAAACCATCATGCAAAACAAGGAATATCCTTGGTGGGATTTAATTGCAAAGACCTCATAAAATTATCCTAGGAGTGTCTAGTATATAACTTGATGAGGGTTAGTTTGATTCTATTTTTATTATAACTTGTACTAAGCAATCCAATATTTTTAGAACTAAGTTTACTTTACAACTTCCAAAGTAACTTAGGTGGGGTGTTCTCCAAGAAAATAAAGCAGAAACTGCAAGCTGAGTCCCCACAAGGTTACTTTTATGCAAAGGACATGATTAAAAATTACAAGTAGCTTCTTGCTTATATCAGTATTATTTATATTCATGAATTGTTATACACATAGAATCAAACTAACCCCCATCAAGTTATATACTAAACACAGAGTCTAATAATTACCCTCCATTTGTCTAAATATTTATGCACCCACCTGCCAAAGGATCTTTATGTGTCAAAGGTACCCCACGGAAAAGCCCACAAGATTTTGCTTTTGGGATTTTCCTTTAGATCCAATCTAAAGAAAGGACTTCTGAAAAAAACAGTTGCCAAAATACCAACCTGGTAAGCATGTCAGGATCTGTATCCTCCCATTTCACATCTTCTATAATTTGCATTACATGGTTGATTCTTTGCTTAAACTCCACCGACTCCAGAAGGCGCAGATCATCACTTAAGAAAGTTTCATCGACAGAAAACATCACCTATCATGTACAAGAATATAGATTATAGATTAATGCAAATCTGATAATCACTAGAGAAATTAAAGGAAGAATTGGGCTACATTACACATGATCCGCAAAAAAAAAAAAAGAAGATAAAGACAGATAACCAAAGGAAACCTAGATGGAGTTTCATAACTTGATATGGACACAATCGATAATTTATTGTCCGTGAAAAATCAGGTGCTGTTCAATTCTACTTCTCAATTCTTCAGTTGGAAAGTATATTGAATCTGTACTTGAAGCTTTTTTCTTTTAGTGGAGTGGGGTGGGGAGGCAAGAGAATGCATAAAAAGTGTTTAATATTTTTCCTATATATGATTCTTTGAATCTGGACAAGAACTTCTAAGAAAAGAATTGCTTCTTCTTCTCTAAGAAAAGAATTCCTCAATTGTTTCCTCAGTCTCAAAATCAATTCCTCAAGTTTCCTATCTTGCAATCTTTCTCAAGTAAAAATTTGATTCGCATTTGGTTTCCAATCTATGAAGTCCAACTCAATTGAAAACCAAAGACCTGATGCTTCCACTACTTACTGATAAAAGGGGGAAAGCAAATATTTACCCTTCCATTGGTAATGACAGAATTAGCACCTGCCCCAGATCCAAGAAGCCTAGCAACAAAATTGGTTTCCTGTATTAAAGAAGAATCGCTAGTCAGCATAAATAGTTGCAAAAATACTTTCCATGAAATCGCTGAATTTGAGCTAATAGAAGTTTTACTTGACAACAGTCAAAAGAACAAAGATTATCCTCACAAATAACTTTCCTCCGACAAAAGTTAACAAAGCTGTGTGGTTTTTCAAGAAAATCTTCAACCAAGTGAGAAAGCGTGAAAACGGTAAGAAAAGCTGACTCCCATGCCAGGTTACTAACCAAATCAACTAAGAAAAAAAAAGTTGAAATACAGTGAAACAAACAAAACAACAAAGGGAATCACAGATAACATGCCTTATTTAGATATGCTATCATCTTGTCAAAAGAAAATTGAGGAAGTATGGACTTGAAGCCCTTGGTTGGCAATTCATTCTCATCAGCAAGCTCATAGACCTTATCCATGAAATCTTGAGCACTTTCCATGGATAATGAAGATGAAGGAATATATTTGTGCTCATAAAATGAGCACAGCTGATCCAAAAAGTACAAAACATTTTTCTTATGGCTGCATGACAAAAAATTGAAAATCCAATTAAAGAAGTGAGTTCACTTAACTATTATCGACATAAATGGTTTGGTTATATCATTGCTGTGGGATAGATAACTTACCTATAAGAGGCCACAGTAAATTCGAAAACTTTCACGAAAAGAAGACTCGGCAAATCAGCCCCAATGTTGGCTTTAAATACCACTCCAAGACGAGCAACTTTCGATCCTTCAACCTGCAAAATAATGCAAGAATCTAAACTAAGATGGAGATAATTAAAACCAAAAATAGATAAATTGAACAACATTAATAGCGTAGAGAGCTTAAGGACCAGATATCTAAGGCCTTCATGCAGCAGCTTCAATCCACTTTTTGATGTAATGTCAACAGCGAGAAGATGAGTTACAGGCTTCAAGTCATCCGAAGCTAGAAAAGTTGCAAAGGAATTGCCATTACATTGAAGAAACAGCAAATTAATAAACTTATGCTACCTATAAAGAGGCAATACTACTCACTTTCAGGGGAATGCAAATAGCTAATATCATTTAACACAGATTTGCCGTCAAGAACTGCTGACGATAGAGACATGAACCTCGGTCTGGAATTGCTGCTGCCAATTATCTATTACGTTCATCAAGAGAAAAACCAAACAGTTAGAATCAAATAAGTAGTGACAAGGATCTAATGATTTGGCAGACAAGTTTGGATAAATCACCTGTGGATTATAACGACTGATGCTACTTTCTGACAAAAACTTGTCAAGCACATCTGTTTGAGAATTTATCTGACCAAAGTAAACTTGTTCCTGTATTTTAGGAAGCTCCTCATTCATGGCATTCATGAGGGTTTCCTGAGCAAAAGCAGCTGTGAGGATTTATAAAGAGAAGACAAGAAAATGATATTAATCTAGATTCAAAAGAAGCAAGTACACAGGATAACTAAGATATATACATACACACATACAAATAGGCAATATCCTTAAAATTTTAGCAAAATTCAATGTAGCCCTCTAAAATGGAACAATCAACTCATTGTTCTCCCAATGGATATTGCATTAGTATCCATCATTGCATTACTTGTCTTGACACATAGTACCGAAACACCAGACAAAGATCTAACAAGAGTCAAATTATTAAAGATGTACTTATTATCCACTAGGTACAGTTTTGCCAACACTGATTTATGACAAATCACATGAGATTAACATATAATATAGGATTAAAGTGTAATTGGCTATCCAAGAGTTCATTAACACTAGAACATTTATTCTAGAATAGTCCATGATCAAGCTCGTGCCTTAAGAAGACAAGGGCATAAGAACATCGCGTGCGTTGATCTAAATCATATTCACTAACTGAAAAGTTGATCTAGAAAATAGAAAAAACCAAAAGTTGATCTAAATCATATTCACTGAGCATCATCAGTTCACTAGTTTGTGTGTAAACCATCCTACTTTGATGCATGCAAACAAGTCTCACTACCAAGCTGGTTATTGAGTAAGGCCTAAAGTGCTTAAGAGAAGTATTGACAAGTTGAGACATGCTTAGTACATCAATTATTCATAAATCGATATTATAAGCCACTTAGTCAGGCATAACTGACTTGTCTAAGTTGTTATAAGAAATGCAATCATGTATGAATTGATTTGCAATATTAAGAGATGAATACATTTTAATCACACACATAGTTTCATGGTTGGTTTTAGATTGTAGATAATAAGACTAGTATCATAACCATTTTATCTAAAAACTTAAACTTGTGGATATAGTGTGGATTATTATATTTATCATATAATACTCCTCTTTACTTGTTGGTTGTGCTTTGATTAAGACTCAGCAAGTAGATGACTTAATTACATACGAGGTTGACAGACGATGCAGGAGTTCGAACTTAAAACCACCTGCTCTGATATCATATTAAAACTAGTGTTACAATCGTTTTATCTAAAAACTTAAGTTAGTAGTTATGGTATGAACTATTGTATTTATTATATAATAGTAGAGACCTACTAAAGTATTAGATCGCTTGACCAACATGGTTAAGTGTTTCGATAAGTCTATACATAGTCATAATATTGTTGTTGTAAATGATCTACTAAGGCAACAAAAGCGTTGAGATTAAATCACAAATGGCTAGAAGGTAGAGTAACTTGGATTGGATAACTTGGTTTAGAGCTTTGGTTGCTTAAGTAGACTGTAAACATATTAGAAACGTTTATGAAGCACTTGGAAGTCCAAAATGGAAGGAAGTTGTAAAGGATGAAATAAGGGAATTATACGAGAACAAAACATGGGATCTCATCAATTTAACAAGTACAAAGAAAGCTATAAGGAGCTAATGGGTGTTTCGTGTGAAGCAAAGAGCTGATTGGAAGGCTATGCTTGTGGCTCAGGGATACATTGAAAAATATGATACAAATTATAAGGAAGCCTTTACTCCAGTTGTGAACTCAATTCGATCCGAGCTCTTTTTCCTTCTTTTTTCTTTTTGGTCTTTGGCAACTGTTTTGAATGGTGAGTTGGAAGAAGATATAACATATGACAATACCTCTAGCCTCTAGGATTCAAATCCACAAATGAAGAGGGAAAAGTTGTAGAGTCAATGAATACTTATATGGTCTGAAACAATTCAAAGGCTTAGTTTAAAAGATTTAAGTGATGTTTTAGCTTGTTTCCACTATTTGCACAGACAAGTTGGTTACATTGGCTTTACTAAAGGTACATGCAATAAGAAGAAGACTACTCTAATAGTGTATGTAGAAATTGAAGCCCTAAAGAGAAAGAATAATACTGAATTTGAAGTGAAAGAGCTGGGGGAATCAGAATATTCTTTGGGACTGAAGGTGGCTTGAAGGAAGATGGGGATATCCATATCCAAATGAAACCACGTGCTGGATCTTCCCATTGAACATGGTGAACTTAGGTGTAACCAGTAAGTATCCCTTCACAGCCTGACTAGAAGTGTAAAGCACAAGAAAAATGACCCCTCAACTGTGATTAGTATCAAAGACAGATGATAGTAGGGTGATTGATTGATCTCTCTCTTACATGCCCTAATTTAGCCTATGTTGTGAGTGTTGTAAGTCAAGCAATGGATTCCCCCACAAACATCATCCTGAAGCCATAAATCAGATTCTTAAATACTTAAGGCAGCTCTGGGTAAGGGCTAAAACTGAGAGCTGAAGAATTTAAGTTTTCATTGATGTGGATTTGGGGGTTGATGCTACCAAGTGCAGATCAATATCAGAAAATTGTACAAAGTTATGGGGCAGTTTAGTCACATGAACTAAGAAGCAACTGGTGGTGGCTGGAAGTAGTGCAAAGGCTGAATTTCGTGCAATTGCATGAGGAACTTGCAAGGTATTTGGTTATAGGGATCTGCTTCTCTCTCCATCACAATCCATATATGTGTATGGTGATAAGGTAGCTCTCAACATTGTAAAGAACCCCATTCAACAAGGTCAAATAAAGCTTGTGAGAATTAATACAAGTTTTGTTAATCTGAAATCAATGAAAGAGGAATCACATTCATGTACATTCCAACTAAAGATCAGTAGGCAGATGTTCTCATAAAGCACTATCCATGTGGTTGTTTGATTCAAACCTAAGCAAGCAAGAAATGGTGGACATCTATTGCTTACATACTCCTATGTAATTATTCATGTGCATATTTACACGAAGTCTAATGAATAAAGTAAGCCTTTCACATTGAAATTCCCCTAATTAAGTCACCAATTTCATATTCTAAAGGATAGCTTTAGTGGATCTAGCACCTAGTTCACCATCTTAAACCTAAATTGTTCTGCATGCGAGAACATAGAAATTTCCAATTCGGTATAGCACCCATTGGATCAATGTAAATTGATCGAATTGGGTCCACTTGGATTGCGTTTGTGAGCTTGAAGTTTCGGTTGAGATCAATAGTTGTGGGTGGTGGATCTAGTCTTTGGATGTGGTTCAACATAGTGGCCAAGTTGTGGTAGTTGTGCATCTAGTTGGGTGGCTGTGTGGCCATGGGTATTGTGAGGAAGTTGTGGTGTTTCTTCATGAATTCTCAATTTAATCTAGACATTCAAATGCTTATCCAAGCATTTTGAGTAAGCAATTGTGATTTTGAATTGTTACATTCAAGCTATTACATAGATTCAATTTGATAGTTTAGGTAAAATCAATATAATTTTATAAAAAAATTTTAGATTCCACGTTTCTACTTTACCTAAAATCCCAATAACTCTGGATATTTAGGATTAGCATGAAGTAAGTCTGTCACTATTGTCTACAATAGTTCTTAAATACTTTGCATCACATCCTAAAACATGTCTTGGAAGACTAAAAAAAGTAAACTAGTTGCAAGAATATGATAGTAAATGCCTACAGAGACTTTTTTGGCATTTCAGTAATTTTCAATAATACATGTGAATGTATACATGCAGTGGTAGCTAAGTAAACAAAATGCCACTCAAGAGACGCAATTCTCTCACTCAAGGACATTGGAAGATTGGGATAGATTGCATAGTTCAATATCACCATATTATTAAGTACAAAGTGCCCAATACATAATCATCTAGATAATTGAATTCTAAAACATATCCATAAACCTTAGAAAAAGGATCATACCATCCAGATTCTGATAGGGATCAAATTCCTTAGATTAGGCAATATTTATAAACATTTATTATTTTCATTATTCTAGAATTTTCAGGTATTTCAATATTCTTTTATTGGTTTTAGTTATTTTTATTTAGAATTTATATTTTATTCCTTTTTATTAGCAGATATTTTACTATTTGCCCTAGGCATGTGAGGCTTCAATATAAATGCTTGTCAATAGCCATTCTTGAAGTCAATGAGAGATTTCACAGAAACCCTAAAGAAATCTTTGTCTTTCCTCATGAACTAATTAATTCTCTATAAACTGTGGCTTTCAATCCATATTGTTTAATTTTGATTCACTGTGTCATTGACCAAATTGAAATTAAGCAACCCTTTTGTATAGTCTAGTTGTGGCATCAATTCAACTTATCAATTAAAATTAACAAAAGAAAACCCCAGTTCAATTAGTTTAACCATGGCGTCATCAATTTATTACTTAAGTTGATTGTCCATATCTTGTTAACTTTCCAGTATTCATTAACCCCAAAAAATATTCAGTTTCAAAACCCTAGAGAACAATCTCTCTCAAAAATCATATGGTTAGATTTCCCTCCAAAATCTAATCGTATCAGATGCTCTCGATCACTCTCTTCATCAATAATAGGTGTAAGATATAGAAGCCAACTTCTTGGTAATTTACATCCAAGAAAGCAAAAATTTTTTCTATTGCTAATACCCATGATAGAAGAAACTAATGGTCCTATTCAACTAGTTTCTTCCATAATATTAAGATTAGTATGATCATTAGCTTAACTTCAAACTGAAATTGGCAATTTGTTATAGCCTGTCATAGTTGCAACCCATGCGAACAGAAAAATAATATTGTTACTTTTTAGCTTCCTAAGCAATATTCCTTTTGTTTAACCAGGCTTATAAATTCAATTATCCTTCCAAGAAAATTTTCTCCTCCCAATTCATGTTTCGGTAATCCTCCTCCATTGGTTAGCCGTGTCATTAAGATTTATTCTACAGTAATTATCATACCAATCTTTAATCTTCTATAAATTATTTGATAGTGGTGCTAGTCATCATTATATCCAACAGGTCATGCATAAGAGATTCATCCAAAACAATTGAAAGGTAACTTGATAGAGGAAGCTAGGATTGGATGGTTGTCAACAATGATAAGAATTAAGGGCATTGTGATTGAAAAGCTGCAACTAAGCCCCATGAGTGTACCTCATTAGCATCTATGACAAGGCCATTCATCAATAGAGAACAACCTAGATTGGCCAACCCCAGTTTGAAAACAGACATAGAGTTGCTTCGTGAAATTTCCTTGAAAGCTTGATCCTTTTCTAGCTTTAACAATACATCTTGTGGGGTAACTTTAGTCTTTGGACTGCCAAATGAGGATAATGAGAAAATTACAGAGAAAATGCAAAAAGACAAAGCTTAAAATAGATATATATCAAATGCAATGCAAAAAGGCAAGAAGTTGGAAAATACATATATGAAACTTACAGTATGGTTTCAACAAATGCTCCTTCAACATGGTGCTGTTCAAGAGCAACATCACCCGAATCTGCTGACTCTATCCGTTGTTTATTAACCTGCAGTTAGTAATTGTGACTCTCAACTCAATATATCTTCAGCTTTAGCAATTTTACTGTACATACTCAGAAGAGAAACCACATAGCAGATTTTGGTTATAAAGTTCAATACAGAAAAACAAATCACATGACCAAGACATCAGCACTCAAAGAGATTGAATGGAGACTGGGATCCACAGGTAGATGCACAGTCAAGATCAGAATGTAGTACCCTTTCTTTTTGGGGGGTAATTCAGCAAGTATATAGAAAGGAGAAGTAATGTGTACATAGCGGGAGATAGAGTCATGAGGAGGATATTAACCCTTGGACTTAATTGTAGCATCAGCTGATGCCTCTTCAATCAAAGGATTACAAGAGAGACTCTAGTCTATTACAATCAGTGGAGAGAAACAGCATAAACGCAACTCAAACTTCTCCTAGCTAGGCTGAAAACCAAGGTAAGAGGTGCTCCAAAACACCTATTATTGTGCTCCCAACATGGGAATCAAACAGTAGCACCAAAAGCAAGCTTCTGTCGTATTAAACTGTGGCTACAGCTGTTAACTCATAAACCCAACACCACATCAGACCAATTTAAGAAGGTTTGGGAATTCTACCTTCAAGGGAACTAAACTCCAAACTTACTTTGAGTAATGACAACTGAAGAAGAGATGCGCTTGGTTTTCTGCAGTCTTCTGCTGATCTTGAGCATAGGAAATACAGATCGAATGGATTAACCCCCCCTTTAGAATTTGTCTATTATCATAGGTCTTCCTCAAATGGCTAGCAAAGACATGAAGGCATGTTATGCACAAGTCTTGAATCAAATGCAATTGGCCCAATACACATTTGACTGGCTACTCTCAATTCTTATAAGTTTACTTGACAAATTCTTTTAAGTTTCCAGACTAACCTATCCTGAGCCACAAATCTAAAGATTGAAACGGTTAGACAGGATGTTCTGTACCATCCTAGAAAGAACCATTAGGCCATTCCAGCCTAAAGATCCAATTAAGAAAATACTCAAGAACAAAAGGAAAACCAAGGGTTTGAATTTCCTGACAAGTATCCTTGTCTATAAATGGACCTTAAGGATGCCAATAATCAAACCAAAAGGGATATGGAGTTTCCATTGCCAATGTCTCATCTACATAGCCTTCAAAAATCAGATCTTAAGGCAACTAGCTTGCAACAAGGTAAGAACAGGTGGCTGAAAGCTTGACTTTCCAAAATCTGTTGCCCTTCAATAAAGTTGATAGAAGGCTAGAATCCATCATCAAAATCCTTATAAAGGTAACCAACATGCTTAAACTAGGCCGCTTCATTCCAAACACTCAAACCACTCCTCCTTAGGCACATAAATGTTATCCCAAGCTACTTTTGCTGGAATCCACCCCTCATCACTTCCATTCCAGAGGAATTGTTTCATTTTGGCATTGATCAGCTTAGTAACACTTTTCAGATGAAGGAAAGAAGAAAACCAGTAAACTTGCAAGGGAAAACAATTGATTTGATTAATTGAATTCTCCCTCCATAAGAGGGAAACTTACTAGTCCAATTGTTGATTCGTTTGGTACTCATTTCGTAATTCTCTCGACAAACTCCATATAGTCTAACTTGGAAAGCTTGGAAGAAGGGAGAATTCCTAGATAGCGAATGTTAATTTGCCCTCCTAAAAGCCAAGAGACTGTCATATTGGCTTTCTACCTTGCATTCACTCCACTCAAAGAAATTTTACTCTTGTTTGCACTTGCCTACAAGCTAGAAAGATTATGGAATTCCTCAAGAACTTCCTTAATCAGCAAAAGTAAATACAAGTTAGAACTCAAGAATACAATTTAAGTCATCAGCAAAACACTATTGTACAATTCACTTGCTCTTGCATTTCTTACAAGCTGAAAATAGAATTTCTTCCTTCATTAAACAAGAGTATACTTTTTTTTGGGTAAGGTCAGTAGTTGTATTAATAAAGAATAAGAAGATTCAGCTAGGATATACAAGAAAAAGCTAAGTTCGTTATCCAAATTTTACAAAAAGAAATAAAAGAATGTGGATGTCCAACTTGGATAGCACTACAAGCTCATAACTATACATCTATGTAAGACAAAATAACCCTAGCCAAACTAGCCAATAGAGTAGGAGCGCCTCTTGTTCTTCTGAAATTTCTTTCCTTCCAAATGAGATAGGGCACAACTGATGGAATCCTCCTCCCTTTCAGTACCCATAGCTTTTTGAAATTTTCCACAAAAGAGAGCATAGAGCTTGCTAGGATATGATTTGCCCATGAAGAGAAAAACTAATGTTGGATTTCTACCCAAATGTACCTTGTAAATTCACACGTGACTAAAAGATGGTGGTTTTCTTCCTCCATTGCACATAAGTGACAGTGATTGAGTTAAAATACCCACTGAAGCAACTTTTCTTGAGTTAAAAGTCTTTCTCCGATTGCAAGCCATATAATGAAGAAGTGTTGAGGAATAATAGTCTTATTCCATACAATGGCATGCCAAGAAGTGATCTCATGTTTCCTTCTCATAAAGTTATAGGTTGATTTAATAGAAAAACCTTTGTTAGATTTGACTATTCATGTAAAGGCATCTTTGACTCCTACCTTAGGTATTGTATGATGGGGTAAGCTAGATCTAATGGCGTCTCAAAGGTCCCCTTCCAACCATTGCAGTCTAGGTCCATCAACAATGTCACATAGTCTTGCCTCTTTACTCCAATTCATGGCATAGATGTTTCTTTCGCCTATCCAAGTGGCAATTGGACCATTTAGATGCCATGAGGCATACCAAAAAGGATATATTCATATCATCCCCAATATACTAAGAAAATAGTTATCTTGCCCAACTTTTAGCTTGGAGGATTTTGCACCAAAACCAAGAGCTTTATGCTGGGTTTCAAATGGACTAGAAATTTTTACCCTTTAAGACTTCATGCCTTACCTAGCTTGGCCATAAGCCATTAGGATCAACATTCAAGTGCCAAATATGTTTCCATTTGGCCACTTTATTTCATGGGATGATGTCCATAATTCCTAAGAAACCTTAGCTTTAGCTTTGGTTTCGTCCACTCAATTCCATAAGAATCACATTATCTTGGCTTTTAGCTCTTTTAGGTTTTTCTTCGGGAAGATCAAAATGGATGCTAGTAGACTTGTAATGAAAAGAGAACACTCTTGACTAATTGAGCTTAACCTGTATAAGATAAATATTTAGTGGACCAACTATTAATCCTAATTGCAAACCTTTCTACCAAAATGTAGCAATGTACTTGGTTCATCCTAGTTCACATGAGAGGAATTCCCAAGTATTTAACCAGTAGCTGACCTTCCTTGAATCCAGTGATTGACAAGATCTGAGACTTAACTATCAAATTAGCTTTACTAAAAAATATATTGCTTTCGGATGCATTGGCTTAGAGACCCAAGAGAGCTGCAAAGGACTATAAACACTGATTAATCAAAGTAACCAAGGTCAAATCATCCCTACAAAAAAAAAAAAGGATGTCATCAGCAAAACATAGATGAATAAACTTTACTTTTTTACGATGCTAGTGCTGCAAAGGACTATAAACACTGATTAATCAAAGTAACCAAGGTCTTAATCCTCGATTGCTAGCAAAGAAGCCTAGTAATTCTCCATTTAAACAGACAGAAAATCATGAGGAAAATACACATGTCATGACCTAATGTACAAAAATAGGGGCAAAATTTAGAGCAATTAAGAGGTGCTCCAGAAAAACCCAATTTACGTGATCATAAGCCTTCATTATGTCAATCCTCATTGCACATCTAGTGCCATGAGCATCCTTGTGGTACCCACGCATTAGTTCATGCACTACAAGCATGTTATCAACAATCATTCTTCTTTTAATGAATGCGGATTGCTCTTTCCCGACAAGCCTTAGTAGTACACTTTGGATACGGTGTGCAAAGATTTTAGAGATGCACTTCATTACAACATAAAATGGGTCTAAAGTCCGCAAAAGACTCAGGGGTATTCACCTTATGAATCCAGGCAAGGCAGATAGAGTTGATAGACTTTAAAAACTTACCTAAAGCAAAGAAATCTTTGATAGCTAAGTAAATTTCCTCTCTAATAATACGCCAAGTCAACCGAAAGAAATTAGCATTGTACTCATCTAGTCTCGATGCTTCATCTTTAGGAATGGACCACAAACCTTTCTTTATTTCCCCATTGTCCATTGGCCCAATAAGATGTTACCATTCCTCAAAGGAGACCATTCTTTCCACTAAAAAAGGAATAGAGTCCAAGTACGATGGAATGGGCAAGTAAGCAATTCGTAGATTGTGGAACAATGCTATGGCCGCCTCTTAGATACACCGTTTGTTTGTTGACCACGAGCCATCCTCTAAAACCACAAAGTGAATACCATCTATGAAGTGCTTCTGTTTTAAGGAGCAAAAGAAATAAGAAGAATTTTCATCCCCTAACTTCAACCATGTTTATCTAGACTTTCGTCTTAAAAAAGACTCCTTAGCTGTTGCAAGTAAGTAGCAGTTTCTCTCCAAGCAAGAGTATACTTTCATACCTAAAACAAAGCTATAAGGATATAAAGGGTCTTTTTGTTGAAAAATAAGGCACATTCCACTGACAATATTCAAAAGAAAACTAATAGAAATAAAATAACCACATCTTCAATAAAGACCTAATCTATGGTATCATAGGCTTTACAAAGATCTATCTTCAAAGTGCATCTCTTGCAGCCTATAATGCAATAATAGCCATGCATAAGGTCGTTCACCTAACATGAATGTAGATCATTCATTTCCCACTAAAGGGGGCAAGGAAACCTTCATTTTATTTGCTATAACTCAAGAAATACATCTACAAATTGTATTACAACAAGAGATAGGTCTATAGCCATCTAAAGAACTAAAATTAGAGATCTTTGGTATTGGAGTAATAGATGTACAATTTAATTGTTTTAGCTTATTCCAACATTAAAGGGAAAGAAATCCTTGATGGCTAGGGGACTTCCTCTCCAACAACATCCCATGAATTTTTGTAAAACTTCGCCTCAAAACAATTAATCCCTAGTGCTTTGTTGCTGGCATCAAAGAAAGCCACTTTAACCCCAATTAAATCTGGATTTTTTTGGAGTAGGTAGATTAGGAGAGAGCAAATACTTATAATATTCCCAGAGCAACAATTAAACTTCATTCTGAGAATTTGTCAGGGAACTACCCTCTTTCACCAAGTTATGGATACCATTCCATACTCTCTTTATTTGCAAGAGTTAAATAAGTAAAAGGAATTTCTATCCCTCAGTTTAGCTACTTAATCAGAGACTTTTGGCTTAAAATTACATTCCTCCAGGCCACTATGGTCTCAAAGTAGCTTCTTTTCTTTTTCCAAGTCTTCTTCACCTGCAATCGCAACTAGAGATTGCGGAGAGCATCTCTTGCAACTATAACTCTTCCTAAGCCTCTTTGTTCAAAATCTTCAACTCAGCTTTTAGAGTTCTAAGTTGTGCAACCGATTTGATTAATTGGGACTCCATCAATCTTCAAACAAGTTTTAAGTTTGATTATTAGACCAAGTGAAAAGTGGACCCTAAAAGGTAGTGCCATCCAACTCCACATCATAGAGACAATCAACAAGGTCCCTCAATGTAGTTGCAATTCTTCTGTTTCCACCATCAATCTATAGAGGGGATTTACAAATATAAAAGTCTCCCAACACAAGCTATAGAACCATAAGAGACTACATGGTAAAGCTCCTCCATAGCTTCTTGCAAATGAGCTAAAAGTAGTCTACCAAGATGTGAAGTTCTCAGAGCAATGATGAACCAGAAGATCCAAACTTTTCTTCACATTAACTTTCTCGACTCCGTGGTTTGAACCAACCCATGTGCACCCTTTAGGTTCCACAAAAAGCTAACAAGATGGTTGGATTCTAGCCCAAACTTGGTTAACTTTATTTGGTCTAACCTTTTTCACCAAAGCTAATTAGAAGATGGCAAAGTTCACATAAAGATTGCAGATTTCTCTAGCTTAAAAAGGGTCATTAAGATCACAAATGTTCAAACAACTCAGCGTAATGGTATTACAAAGGAGTAAAGAACTGCAGCAGCAAATAAATGGACCTATGCAAGGGGCTGGACTCCACCTTCCTCTTTCTACCCACTCCCTCCTTTCCAACCATCCAACTTCATGTTGCTCATCTCCAAGCTGGTCTTAATATGGTGGATTACTTTGTTGAAGAATCTTAGGTACTAAGTATATCTCCAGCTGGAGATGCTAGAGGATTTCTTCGAAGTGATTCTTATCCACCTTTGCAAAACAGGACCTTTTCACAAACACTGCTTTGATGGATTTCAACAAAGGAGAACCGAACCCTGGGTATTATCCACAATGGGTTGCTTGCCCTTATCTTCAAGAGCATTAGAAGGTTAACCTTTTTGTGAGTTTGATTTTTTTACAAAGATGCTAGAAGAGTCTCCTAAATTGCATCTTCAAGAACTCAAGTGAAGGTACGAATCAATATTTTGCCTAAAAACACCACATGTGCCATAATAAGGGGACACTGGTGATGTTCAACTTCTGTTGGGACACTCCTACATCTAGGTAGTTAACTATTATCCCCTCAGAAATCTAAATTTGCCTTCATTCTACATATATTCCAACATAAACAATTATGTCTTTGTGTGTTATGGTGTGGTCAATGATCAAAGCAGCACCTAATCTACCCACGACATACCCAATTCCTTCATTGTGAAAGAACGAAGATAGAAGCATTCCATTGTTTCACTTAAACTGGCATACTAGAAGGGGAAGACTGCCAAAGGACATACCCATGCACCAACTTCAGAGAATAAGTTACCTGGAGGCAAAATACTAGGGGAATTCCAAAATCTTGGTGACTCGATCTTCATAACTAAATTTGAAAAGGAAGTTTACTCTCTCGCTACTTAGAGCTTTGTTAAACCCTTCATAATTCACAAGAAGCACAGGCAATCTTCTCAACGACTGGAAAAGAAAGAAGTCTATCTGTGAAATGCCCTACGATGGTGTTGTTCTAAATTCTTGCACAGCATGCAGCCACCTCTTAGGAGAAAAATCAAAGTACCCATCACCTCCTTTGACCAAGAGGTAATAATTGAGACTACAATCAACCTGCTCTCTTTCCCCAAAGAGCATGAGCAATCTTCTCAATGGCTGAAAAAGGAAAAGTTCCATCTAGAAAGCGCCTTACAATGGTGCTCTTCCAGATTCTGGCACCATATTTTAGCTACCTCTTTAAAAAGAAACAACAATGTACTTATTACCTTCCTTGACCATGGATTAATATTTGAGGCTACAATCAACATGCCATTACTTCAGCTGAGCGGAATGAGAGGGAGATTTTGCAGATTCCAAAGCAACACTGACCATTTCCTAGATGGTGGAGTCCCCAAATGAGTTAGAGGAACAGGGTGCTTGGGGAGAGAAAATACGAGAAAAGGAAACGATTTTGCTTTAAGTATTCTCCAGAATTGAATTTTCAGAAAATTTGCCAAATGCAGCAAACCCTACAGGCCTAAGTACCTGTATTTGGAGGCCAATGGAAAAAGTGACTTCTGGGATTGCTTTAAGAGGGGAGACATGAGAAATTCCTTCCAGGAATAACAATCACCTTTCCTACTTCCCTAGTCTGGTTTGCCTCACAAACCTGGTGTGGTGCCAGGGTTTTTTTAAGACCAGGTTCCCAAGAACCCGGTTTTCAGGCAAAGGGGTTGGGTGTGGAGGAAGGAAGGATTTCGGGAGATGGCCAAAAGAGAAGTTTGGAAGTTCATTGCTGTTGAAGTTTAAGGGAGAGAGATTCCTTAGAAGGGGTAAGGAAGAGCTATAAGGGAAAGAAATTCCAAAGAAGAGGAGAATGGGAAAAGAAAAAAAATGGTGCTTATTTTAGTTAAGGGAATGGGTCCTTTAGGTTGGGAAATCTCAACAAGGGAAAGGATTTTCTCGCTCTCAACATTATGTGCTTCAATTGATATGTAGTAATCACAGTGCATGCTTTATATTTGTCTCTGAGTCCATACTAAGGTGCATCAGAGAGCATGTACTTCTAAGCGCATGAACATTGCACATATATAAATGAAAGCAAGAAGATGGCAAGGACAGAGTGAAACCCTACATTGCTCAAGAACTGAAAAGCTGTTCTAACTCCATGGTTTTCCTTCACATAAACGAAAAGGCATATGATCTGCGCAAACAAGAGTAGCAAAATCAGCAGATTTATCACTTTCAGCTGAACTTGGAGGACAATTAGAAATTAAGAATTATGGAAAAGAAGAAAAATACCAAACTGGATAGATCCTCAATTTGAGTGTCACTATCATCAAAAGCTCTACCCTGTTCACCACCAGTAGTCTCGATCTTCTTTATGTAGTTTGAAGAATATAGTATAACCCCGAATCTCACAGGAAAACTACTCTCATACAGGGATATAATCATGTCAACAGACTGCAAAAATTCCATTTATCAAAAGAAATCAAAACCTTGAAATATGCAGCAAATAAAGAACAAATCGAATCACAAAATAGTAAGATTTAAGAACTTGCCTCAAGACCACAAATGGATCCTGGATCGAGAACATAAATAGCATGATAGAGATTCTTACGGATGTAACGTAATTGTCCAGGGAAAACAGGCATCAAAATCTACAAACAAAAGTAATTAAAATTAGGTCTTGAAAATAACCTCTATTATAACCACCAACACTACCACAAAAGTAAGAAGTGAGCCACCTCATTTATGTTGCTTCTCCATCGCCTATACATAGCATCCTCCTCTATGTTGTTAAGATAATGAACATGACTTGAACGGAAGTCTAGTCGAAATGCACTAGACTCAGATGGAGGCATGCTTGTCAAGAGTTTCCGTATAATACTTTTGGGAATCTGTAATCAAATAGGAATGCCAAATCAATGAAAATTCACGAGCAGTAATGCCATAGCTTCATCATGCTGATCTTTTTCTTATTTTATGTCATAAAACAGGGGAAAAAATTAATGAAAAACATAATCTAGTAAATAAACGCACATAACATGATATTAGGTCAGGGAAGATTTGCCACTAATGAATGAACTTTCTATAACCCTAAGGCACCAGGAAGCAATGAGTGAAGAAGGCAGAATTTAGAGTTGGAGCATCTAAGAAAAATTTTTTTCTAGGGAGGTCTCCTAAAGAGGAGAGAGCATTCTCTCACTAGAAAAAGTTCTTATTCAGGCACATTTTATTGAGTCATGTACCTAATAAGTAATCATCCTACAACAACATAAAAGGAACTTTGCAGCATGTACCTTCATTCTCTCAAATTGGTCGGCTAGAGATAAATCTTGATGAGCCAAATCTACTAACCTACAAAATATATTATGATTAGAACTGATATAGGACATCTAGTGTTTAAATAAAATAGGCCTAACATAATAATTGAATATTAACAACTAATGCAAGATGATAGAATCCTTTATGGCCAAAACACAAAATGAACACATAGTCTTCACCTTTCAATCAAATAGCTCGGTTGTAATTCCATAAAACATGGCTTTTCCTTGTTCTCTCTTTGCATGGTTTCAATACACAGTTAACAATTGAATTTTTTTAAAGGCCTCTCCATGCCTTGATGCCAAGATCTTATTCGTTTTCCATAAATAACAAGAATAGAAAAGAGTAACAACAACAACAACAACAACAGAGACAACGGTGATTTCTAACTACATTCAAACATGATGTAAAAACATCTCAGACTCTATAGAGACAAAAGCACCAGAACCATAAGATAAGCCAAAGCTTTATAGACTGTAATAAAATACACACAATCATGACAAGGAGGTGTACTGCCTAGTCTGAAACACGCAATTATTAAACTGATGGGTAGACTTAGTTTAAGGTCAGAAAAACCACCGAGAGGATTCATCCAAAATTTTTTGGAATGAAAGGGACTGACCAATTTAATTACCAATTATGATATGCACTACTATGAAAATAACTCCACAGTAAAGGTACTCAATTGAAATATTATAGCTGTCAAGCCATGGCAGACAACAAATTAACTAACAACAACTAGATATATGACACTAGGAATGACCCTGTTTTCTACAAATTCTGGCTTGCATTCTGCAGTCCTTTGCTTCCATCCCCCCCTATCCTTAGGTAGAACACTGTCTCTTATCATTATTTTAAATTGCTTATTTGATTTAACATCTCCCTCCCACTCTCTTTCGGGAGTTCGAATGATCAAATCCTGAATGTACAAAAAAGCTCATGGGAAACACAATTAACTCACATGGTGATAGCTCAAGCATACAGGACATACAAAAGGTCAACCAATCAGTCAATTATGAGATATTAATGCCCACAACTCTACTTTTTCTCTATTTCTTGTTACTTTAGATTAGAATTATAAGAAAAATCAATTTCAATAGACAGTGAGTGCAACCAAATTTTGAATGATGCATAATGCAACCAAATTTAGATCCAACATAGGTTCCGTTTAGTTCATCTTTTTAATACCTTTTCTAACATTTATCTGAATCTTGCGTTTGGCAAGAATAAAACACTAAAATGATAACAATAAAATCACATATATACCCTATTCTAAAATTTTAAAACCTAATAAGTCCCCATAAATTTGAATATATGTAACATTTTTTTTTTGGATAAATATATATGTAACATTTACTTTATACATTTTACAAGAATACTAATTCAAATATCCTTTTCTAATGCATAAGATATATATTTTCAAATCTTTTCTCTAAAAAGTACATGAATAATCACTTTCCGATTCTCGTACTCTAATTACTATCTCCATCATAATTATAAAATAAAAACTAATAAGATAATTTTTTAAGCGCCAGATTTTAAACAGATATAGATCAAATATAAAAAAAATACAGATAAAATACTGATAAGGAAAAATCCAAATAGGACCATAATAAGCAATCACAAGAAAAACCAATTATAGGAAACTTTCTTTGCCACTATAGTTTTCACACAAGTAGAGACAGCTCAATACTCTGATATTTAAATAGAAGACATGGTGGCTCTACCTCGTTAAAGCAGTTCAAGATCTATTTTTTATTGCTCTAGAAAAGACTGGTTCTTGAACTCTACTTGTAGGGGGAAAAAACCCGTATAGAATATACAAATGGAACATAAAACAATAGATACCTTTCTACCATACCACTCTGGACAAGAGCTAGAAGATTGGAGGAAAATGATAAGAACAATCAGTAGTGACTTTTACTTACAGAAGCATCTTTTTCACTTAAATGTCATTGAAGACACTTCTTGTGGCCCTTCCAAAAAATCCTAAGGCAACTATCTTGGTAGTTTTGCGCTATCAAGGGCAGTCTGTTTCAAATTGAGAGAGACCATAGGGAAGCAAAGAAATAGAAGAAGGCAATTGTATTGATAGAAATGTAGAAGAAAATCACAAAGCTTAGAGATCTAAAACACAAGTTCCCAAAAGTCTACATTCTCTATTTCTCCCATGCTAAAAATTGTAGACATCTCTCTATCTCACCTAGGGCCTATGTGCACTACTATGTGTCTTTTCCTTTTAACAGAAAAAAGAAAATTGAACAATTTGTAGTGACCACTAGTCTGTAACTTTTACCCCCTTTCAGTAGTAAACCCTCCAAGTTAGGGTTCATGGGCTTTTTGCATACAGCATTCTAGGTTGCTCCCCCACCTAATCTAGGTATGTCTCTAAGGCCACATTTGAGGAAATTGCTCTTGGAAGTACATTAACCCGGGTACATCTATTCGGAGATAGCACTATTTTGTATGGAACTATCTTCAGTTCCTTCTGTGTATGGAAATCTTTGAAAAGCCAATGAGTCAAGGTTTTCACCCCAAAAATTATGGTTATTAGATTGGCTACCACTTCACATTTTGCCAAGTTATCAACAAGTAGTTATTCTTTCAGAATAAAGCAACAACGAAGGGTGTGGTTTTTTTCAGCAACTCCAAACTTTCCTTGTTCTCCTCAAAGTTGTTGACAAAGCCACCTTTATCACCAACTTTGGTTGCATCCTGACCATTCTTGTATATAACAGCCTTTTGACAATGATAGACTTCAGCACCCAACTTCCTAGCGTCCTTAAAGGACACAGCACCAATAGGAAAGATCATGAACTCCAGCTTTGAAAGTTTAGTCCTAGCAACATTATAAACTACGCATTGAATTATATGGAATTGTTAAAACTTACAATTGTGAGGAAGGGCGAATTTAGATCAGCACCACTAGTTGTATTATTGTAAGCCCAAAAATTTTGACTGATATAAGTCAAAACCACAGGCCACATTCCATTAATTGCACAAATAAATGACACGTAATCATCATAACTGCAATTGCATATTAGTCTTGGATCTGGTGCACTGGTTGCCTACATAAAACCACTTCCCATGTCAAACAGCATTGCAGGAGACTAATTTAAGTGTACGTTGGTACAAGCACACTGAGCCATAATTTGGGAACTTCTGCTTTTTCAGTGTCACTGACCTGGCAATATGAGTGCCATGCTTATGGTAGACATCCTTGCAAAAATTTCACCCAGAAATTCATTCAAATTACTGCTAACAGAACTCCTAGCAACCCAATTTGAATTCCTAGGGGCTATCAAATTCACACTTTAAGGTGTCAGCAATATCAAAAGAATTATCTGCTGGATCTAGCCCATGAGCTGAATGATGCATAACTTCTGCAGCAGAAATTTGTAGTGCACTTTCCTGCTGCTAGCCTACACCAAATTTTACATCACTTGTTTAGTTATCTCTCTCCTTCAGGGAATTGTAATGTCAAAGCAAAAGTAACCACGAAAAACTTCTGCCAATGGAATAATGATGCCAAGCATTTTCATTAAAATAAAGTTAAGCTGAAAACCATCACAAAAGTAACCACGTAAAACAAAATCCCGGCAGCATTCAAGTTCTCGGCTGTTTGCAGGGCTTGTCTGACAGTGAAAAACCCTAGCACAAACCAAATTGAATAGCCAAAAATTAAAAGATTCCCCTGGACCAATCCTAGTTAAAGCTAGAAGAATGTTGGCATTTACCAACATAAATGATGTTGGTAACTGATGAATTGTTGTCCAAAGCATCAAAGGCAGAAAGAATAGCATACACAGTATCTTTATCTGTCCCAGTGCAAGTCCACCTCCAGAAATGGTTATGATGTTCCTAAGAAAAATTGAGTTAGGTACCCCATCATGTGCAGCAGCTCTATTAGTGAAGAACCATGGACTAAAGGAAGCCGTAATTTTAGGTGAGGGTCCAGCCTTTCCTGCTGCTCGCACAAGACAAGGGCCGGCTCTTACAGCCCCAAGTGGAGCCATTTATATTGGGTTGAAAAAAGTTGCAATTGCAGAAGGATGCCTGTTTGGCGTAATTGATATTCGCCCATGAGGGTTCATGCCCATACAGCCACCATACAGCCACAACATTTCCCTTTTCAATATCACACAAGTTAGTTTTGAGCTATTTCTTCAAAACCTGAAGCCACGACTTCCAAACCTCTCCTTCAGCCACCCCTGCCTTAGAAACAGCAACTTCCACATTTTCAGTTTCCAAGCACAGGGAACATCCACTTCCAGCAGTCTTCACAGCACCAGAAGAATCACCAAAGTTGACAGAAATAAAATGGTGGTTCGAGCAAGCAAAAGCTGGGCAAAGAGTACAAGAGGATGCTCTTGTTCACCCTTACATTTCTGTTGATCTTTCCTTCCACCTTCCTCAGCACCAAATGCAGCCTTGTAGAACTCAATAACTGGCCTTGGGAGTTACAACCTCAAGCAGCTTTACTTTCCTTTGGAGCATCGGAATCGATCAGATCTTAATCACTAATATCCCCCAATCACGTCTGCAGCCACCTCTTCTTTAACACTATCAAGGGATCCATTGACTCCATTCATGACTTCAGCTCACCAATGAAATTGAAACCTTGATGCATCTCAAACCTATAGGCTTGACTTCTCTCGCTGTCACATATCATTTCTCTCATCGTCTTCTCCAATGCTTCAACTCATGACTATCTTTGTCATCAACACCTTACCTTGGAATCCAGCAGGTTGGAACACTTGCTAGGGAGCAAAGAAATAGAAGGCAGTTGTATCGGACCAGTAAATTTCTATCCTATGCAGGACATCTACAGCTTGTGAAGAGTATTATTTTCTCTCTACAAGTCTACCAGTCTTCCATTTTTGTCCATCCTATGCAGGTTCCTAATCAAATTGAAACAAAATTGAAGCACTTTTTTGATAATGGAAATGAAGATTCCAAGGCTAAAGCAAAAGTAAGGTGGAAGGATACTTGCAAGCCCAAAACCGAAGGTGGATTGGGAGTTATAAACATCAAACTCTAGAACAAAGTGGAACAGCTAAAGCATATTTGGATGTTATGCATGGATGATGGAGATTTCCTATGGCCCAGTTAGATCAAAAACGAAAACCTTAAAAGTAGAAATTTTTTGCATATAAAAATCCCCAATGATGCTTCTTGGGCTTACCAGAAAATATTACAGTCTAGACCTTTGGCTAGATAGCTCCTCAAATGGAAGATCGAAGATGGTACTCATATTTCTTTCTGGTATGATAATTGGCACCTCTAATTGATTGTATGGGAGAACAAGTGTCGTTTTGGGATACCATAAGGATACTCTCCTAAGCACATTCATTATGAATGGAGAATGGAGATAGCCCTTGGAGATAGGTGGCAAATTGATATTAGAGATCCAAGTGACCTTAGTCCACTTTTGAACTCCTCGGATTTTCTGTTTTGGAAGGAGGCACCAATGAAAAGCTTATCCATCAACAATGCTTATTCCTTAGCAAGAAGCAATGGAACAAGTGCAGACTGGTACTCTCTTGTGTGGCACAAATGCATCATACCTAAACACTCGTTGATTTTATGGCTTATTGCGCAAAGGAAACCATTAACTATGAACAAGTTATACAATTAGGGCTTAATTGACACAAATTGCTACTACTTGTGTTTGGATGGAGCATAGAATCATGACCATCTGTTTTTGCTATGTCCTTATGCACAGAATTTTTGGAAGCATATTGAAGATACCACTGCATGGCCGAGTCACAAACCATTGGAAGCTTTTGGATTAGAAAACTTCCTACATGCTGTTGGTAATAGACAGATGAATGCAACCCACAACAAAGTGTTTCCTGCTAGCTGCTATTTCATATGGAGAGAAAGGAATAGAAGAAGAGCAGGAGAATCAGTAATTTCTTTTGAAATAGTTATACATATTACTTTATGTTGTATTCTTCATTAACAATGAGCACCTAGCGTTTATTAGTTATTTTATCAAACTAAGTATCCTTTGTTTTGTTGATACTTAGTTTGATTTTCTAGGTTTCTTAGTATGCTATTTTTGTACATTTCTTGTGTACATTAAAGAATGAAATATATCTCACATTACTCAAAAAAAAAAGTCCCAAAGCTTAATGCTCCAAATACAGAGGACAAATCCCAAAATAGAAGAAAAATGATGGATGCCTACTCTCTTATTCCCATGCTAAAAAAATGCAAAAATCTCCCTCTCACCTAGGGCCTACATGTCCTGCTATTAGCGTTTTCTCTTTTAACAGGAAAAAAAAAAAAAAGAAAAAAGAACTAGTAGTAGTCACAATTAGTCTATAACTTCATCCCCTTTAACTAGTAAACCCTCCAAGTTGAAGCTCATGGGCTTTTGCCCCTATTGAACCATACTAAGGCTTTCTGGGTTCCTAAAAGAAACTAAAAGTATATTTCTCAATATCAAATTAACTGAAGAAAGGAAAATCATGTCAATCGGGTGCTTCTTGTGTTATTCTAAAGTAGAGACCAATCACCCCTTGTACATTGCTTCTGGCATAGGAAGCTGGAAATCTTCATGATTACACTCAAGGTAAGCCATAAGTTTCAGAAATTAAGTAGGACAGACTGTAAGCTTGGGGGAAATATTTTCCAGTATGTAGGAAAATCATAATTTTTTTTATTTGTTCCCTGTCTGTTTCTACATAGTACGTGAAAAGACGAAC
Organism: Lumnitzera littorea; assembly: GCA_024138015.1. NCBI lineage: Eukaryota > Viridiplantae > Streptophyta > Magnoliopsida > Myrtales > Combretaceae > Lumnitzera > Lumnitzera littorea. The sequence goes on from JAMXBB010000011.1 coordinate 1,530,537, forward strand.
ACAAGGCCTTTCCATGGACAAAGATGAACCAGTATTTTTCCACATAAGAATAGATGGGTTTCCATTCCAAATATTGCTATTGGCTGCAATTGGCAACAGTACATCAGTAATATAAGCTCTTGTAAAATGCCCAATAAATTTCAAATGTAAGCCAAATTTAAAATATTGAAACAAAGAAGCAATAACCAGAGCATACTTGATACAAACAAAGGTCAAATCAAGCATCAAGACAATGCATGAAATACAAGAAAAACAATAAAGAAATTAAGCTGAGGAGGATAGAGGCAATACAAGTAAAGGTCAATGTCTTCAATATTGATCAAAGCACCATTTAGCGCCATTATAGACTTCCCAGGTGGGATCATTCGCTGGTTCGCAAGTATCTCATCTTTTATTGAGTCATTGAGCTGCAGAAGACATAAAATTAGGGAGAACTTGGATGCATTAATAGAGTACATAAATCCACAAAATAAGAAGTACTTGTATATTATAGGAAATCTCTCTTTTCAGATATCTATGTGTCAAATGGGTAGTTAGTCAAAATGTACAGACAGAAAATCCTCTTACTTCTCTCTAGCCTTCTCATCCATCCTGTTGTCCTTATTCTTTGTCCCTTCATCTCATCCCTTTCCCCTCTCTCTCTCTATCCCCTCTCCCCCCTCTCCTCTAGAAGACTCACTCATCTAGAGTGTCTTTTCTTTCTTACAGCTTATCTTTTGTTCTGTTGTTTTGTGTTTTTTCTCCTCTCGTGTCTTTTATGGTTTTTAGTGTGTTGTAAGTTGCTTGCTTCTGTTTTTACATCATTTTGCTTCTTGCTGTTCCTTGCTCCAGTTGGAATCTTCGGTTCATCTTTTGTGGCTGGTTTTGTGTGGTTTGTGATGAAAACCTTTTTGAGAGGACTTAAGAAGATCACATTTCAAGAGTTTATGGCCAAGGCTCTTGCTGATGGAGCTACTTCCTTCTCTCATCTCGAAAAGAGAAAAAAGCTCTCATCTTCTTCTAAGAAATCTGGACGTGAGTCCTCTAGCTCAAAGGGTTCAAAAGAGGTTTCTAGTTTTTCTAGGTGAGAAGAAGAAAGGTAATTTCAAAAGAAAATGCCTTGGACTTGGGCCACACTAAGTAGAGACAGCTAGACTTTGAGATGACTACACAGGAGTCTACACAGAAAGAGACAAAAGGTATTAAATGCTGTTTCTATTCCTAGTATTAGCACCAATCCCAAGGAAAAAAAGCCTACCGCATCAGAAGGCTCTTCCAGTGAAGGCAGCTGTCCTTGAGTGATTCCACTCTCAAGGATATATCAAAAGTTGCAGAAGAGGTGGAGAACCAAGCCACCAAAGATGGAAAAGCGGTTTCTCAAACCTGGTCTTCCCCAAAGCCACTACCTTCATTTACAGAGGTGGTTCCCCCCCTTCCAACTGGTCCCCTGCCCCTAAAGATAATGTGGCTCTCTCCTACCATCCTCCTATGCGCATTGGTGGTAAAGTGAGGGTCAAACCTCCAAAATCCGTATTGGAAATAGGAGAGAATATTTGGAGAAATACAATTGTGGGCTACTCACTACAGCAGAGTTGAAAATTGCAAATTCTTCTTGGGAGAACACAAGTCCATTGAGAAGAAGAAGAAAAAAGCTTGGAAAAGGCTAGGGGTTCCTCTAGCTCAGCTCAATTTTGAGGTGTTTGTTTCTTTGTCCTTCTGTACATAATTATGTTAGCAGCTTGGAATGTTCAGGGATTGAATGATCCCCTCATTTGTGTGTAGAAAACAACATTTCCCTTATGAGTAATCTTGAAAGTAAAGCGAGAACAAAACTTTTCCATGGTAAGGAATCATTTTCCCCTTGTTGGGAGGGTGGAAAGTCATTTTCCAGGGAGGATTTGGATTGCTTGGAAGCCACTTCATGGAATGTTGAAATTTTTGAAGAATTCAAACCAATTTCTCCATTGTTTTCATATGCTCCTTAAGGAGAACAAGTCCTTCTTTGCAACTTTTGTGTATGGAGAAAACCAAGAGCCTGGAAGGGAGGCTTTGTGGTGTGATTTGTTAAATTTAAAGCAGGTGGTAACAGGCCCTTAGCTTATTGGGGGGGGGGTGTGGTGGGGGGGTGGGGTGGGGTTTTAATGAATGTAGATCCATTGAGGAAAGATTTGAAGGAAATGAGGTCTTGTCCAGAGTTATGGATAGATTTAACAAAGTATGCTTTGACCTTGAGGTTGATGATATTAGAACTAATGGATGTTTGCATACTTGGTCCAAATTAAATAAGGAAAATCTTATTTTTCGTTGTTTAGATCAGAGCCCGATAAATGGCAATTGGATGGAGATATTCCAAGATGCAGAAGCTCAAGCACTGAGTCCAGGTGCGTTGGATCACAGCCCTCTGGTGGTGTCTCTACTTTCCCCATATTCAAGATCTGCCAAATCTTCTTTTTTCAAGTATTTTGACTTTTGGGAAAAGCACCCATCTTTTAGAGATATTGTGAGCAAAGTATGGAGTACGAATGTAGGAGGTTCTTCCATGTTTAAAGTAGCAAAGAAATTGGAGCTTCTCAAGGGCCAGCTGAGACAACTAAATCATAACCACTTCTTGAACTTCTCTGATCGAGTGAAACAGGCCCATTTCTCTCTCAAGGAGACATAAGAAGCCGACATGATGCAACCAGAGTTTGCTGATTGGGATAGAGAAAAGGTACTATATGCAGATTACTATAAATTATGCGCAGCTAAGGAGGGTTTTTTGAGACAAAAGGCCCCAAAATGACATGGATAAGCTAAGAGACCGCAAAACCAGGTTCTTTTTTCATTCCCCAAATAGAGGCAATACAAAAACCATCTTGCTTCCCTCAGAAATGATGAAATTGAGAGACTATCTTGCCATGGGGCTGCAAAAGGGATGGTGGTCAAGCAATTCAAAGCTCTCCTCACAGAATCTTCACCTAATGAAATGATTTTCCCTTGTCTTTCGTCTTTGGTTCATAGGCATTTATCATCTCAGGAGGAAAAAGTTCTAATTACTCCTATTTCAGATGATGAAATTAAGGGGATCTTTTGGTATATAGCAAAGGATAAAGCCCCTAGCCTAGATGGGTATAGTGCTAATTTCTATCGCGATATTTAGGAGATTGTGGGCATTGATGTATGTTTGGCTATCAAGAAATTTTTTGCTATCAGCAAATTGCTAAAGGATTTGAGAACCATCACTTGTTGCAATACTTTACATAAATGCATTTCGAAAATCATTGCTGAAAAATTAAATAGAGCAATCCATGTTTTGGTGGGGAATGAACAAACTGCTTTTATTAAAAGCAAAAGAATAATGGATAACGTTTTGATAGCTCAATAGTTGCTAAAAGGTTACCACAATGATAACAAGGCCGCAAGATGAGCGATAAAAGTTGATCTAATGAAAGCCTATGCTAATGTGAAATGGAGGTTCCTTAAGCAATTTCTTGAAGCTTTCGGGTATCCTCCTCCATTCGAAAAATAGATCATAGTTGTAACTCGTCACCTATGTTCTCCATCAACCTCAACGGTGAACTTGTAGGTTTTTTTCCAACTCCAAAAGGCCTTCAACAAAGGGACCAATGTCCCCCTACCATTTGTGCTTGTAATGGAGATTTTCTCTTGTATTTTGAAAGAAAAAAATTCTCTAGATGGGTTTTGATTTCGTCGGAGATGCAAGAATGACAAGCTTACCCATTTATGTTTTGCTAACACCATCTTGATTTTGCTAGAGGAGAAAGACATACCATTAGCTTGATCAAAGAAGGTTTAGAAGAATTTCATTAGCTCTCAGGCTTGAAAGCTAAAAGCCAGATCTTCTTTAGTGGTGTTGGTTCAATAAAAAGAGATGAGATCACTAACATTATGGGGTTTGAAATGGGAACACTGCCCATCCATTATTTAAGTGTCCTTGTCATCTTCTAAAATCACAAAATCTATGTGTTCAAGGCTGGTTTCCAAGTTCACAACCAATATTAACCTCTGATCAAACAAGTTCTTATCCTTGTTTGGTGTATCCAACTCATCAAGGGCATTCTTTTCTCTTCGAGTATATTGGTCCTTGATCTTTGCGCTACCAGTCAAGCATTTTGAAGACAACTGAATCCAAATTAAAGCAATTCCAATGGAATGGAGTTGATAATAATAGACCAAAGGCCAAAGTAATTTGGAAAACCATATGCAAGCCAAAAAAAGATGGGGGATTGGGTATCAAAAACATTTGTCTATGGAATAGAGTTGCATAGTTGAAACATGTATGGTTATTGTGCATGGATTAGGAAAATAATCTTTTGTCCAAGTTGGATTAGAAAGGAGCTATAGGCTGAAATTTCTGGAATATTAATGTCCCTGCTGACACTTCTTGGGCTTGGAGGAAAATATTGCAACATATGCCTTTGGCTCATTAAATGTTCAAATGGAATATAGGTGAAGGTATTCTAATCTCCTTTTGGCATACAAGAGGAACACTGGCAGAGTGGTTGGATGAAATAGCTACTCATATATTGGGGTGGTCAAAGGACACAAGTCTTAACTCCTTTATAGACGAAAATGAATGACTGGCCTAGGGGAGCGCTTTGGCAGGAAACCAGTTCCATGTTAGGAAATTGAATCCAGATTCTAGCTCTCATGATAGATTAACTTGGAAAGGTGCTAGCTCCAAAGAGTAATATATCAAGAATGCACACTCAGCTGCAAGAGTGAAATTCCCAACCGTTCCTTGGGCAAATGTGGTGTAACATTTGGAAAGAAAGGAATCGAAGAAAGATTGCTGAAGTGGCACACCCTGTGGAATCTATCATAAGAACTGTTGTGACCTATCTAATATAATTTTGCAGTTTAATGTGCATTTAGTGTTCTGAGCACCATAGAGCTTTTTGACCATTTTATCAACCTAGATATCCTTCTATGCCTTTGATATCTAGTTTGATATTATAGGATTATAGCATGCCCCTTTTTGTACATCCTTTTCTTAAAGAAAAGTATATATCATACCTTACCCAAAAAAATAAAAGATCTCTCTCTTTTCAGAAGTCTTTGGAGCAAGAAATAGACAGCCCCAAACAAACCAAACCCCCCCCCCCCCCCCCCCCCACCCAAAACCAAAAAAAAAAAAAAGAAAAAGAAAAAAACCACAAAAAAAAAATTAACAAAAAAGAATGTCAGAATAGAGGGAAAAAATTGAATGCCCATCACATGTGCATTACGCTAGTCAACAATTCTCTTTATGGGATAGATACTGGTTGTATTGGCCTTCATACGAGCTCTTGACCCTCAGTGCAACAACTGTGGGTTCACAATTCTATTATTTCAACAGAAAGTGCACAATTGAGAGTAGCAGAATACTCGATAGAACCCTAACACTCAATATCAATCATAAAGTATAGTACTTCAACAATTAGAGTAGGTACACCAAGCACACAATCTCCAAACACAGTCTCCACACAAAAGGAGAAGACCTCGGTAGATTCACTCAACAGATTTAACAAGATGACTAACTCCTCTAAACTTCTCACTCCTAAGTACTATGCACATTTACAATTCTGCCCTTAAGCTATTGATTCAAACAAGTATAGCCTGACATACTATTCTACTAATATCTACTACTCTAGAGACTTATCACTTGGCACTTTACTTATTTTTATGCAATACCGATTTACTAGAAAAAATGGAACAGAAAAGAATTACCTTCATACGTGACAAAGACGAAACAATACTTGGGAAATTTTGGTTGATTTCCTGCATTGACTGCAGAGGATCTGAGGCATGAACTATCCTCTGTGCTGTCTGATGTCCTAAATCTGTAAGGAAGAACTCATGAGACGAGAACACATGCAAAGGAGAGCAGCTCTAGAAAAAGAATTTAAAAACATGCATATACCTTTCAGTTCCCAAACATCAAGGGTATCAGATATGGTAGATGATAATAAATTATCTCTAAAAGCCATAATCTCTGATTTCAGCTCAGGCTTGCGTTCCTGCAAGATAACAAGAGAGAAAGGGATTAATGTCAGTCTTTGTGTGCATTTGTTCCTGCAATATCACTACAATTCTCTTCAAATTTATCTGTTGTTTCAGAACGAAACAGAAACAATGCAGATCATAGGAATATTATAGCCAATGAAAAATTTTTCCTAAGAAATGATCTACTTATAGAACTTTCTTTTCCCAGAAATGTCAAAGTTTTGCAATAAATAAAGCACTCTATCTTTGCACAATTTCAAGCATTTGCATAATCCAATATGTCTGACCACATAATGAGAACATTTTACACCTCTAGACAGTCTGCATAGGGAATTGATGGTGGCTTCTTCTTAGTTATTCCTATTTCATCTATATAAAACTAATTTGATTTTCCATATTTTCCAGTTCATTGAGTTGTATCCGTGCCCTAACAAGAGATTTCATAATATCTGCCAGAAACCTTATTTACTTCCTTAATTCCTTCTTGTGTTTTCCTGTAGTAATTGGATGTTCCAAAGTAATCACCCAACTCCTTACTTCATCTCCAATTACTCCAAAAATTTCCATATATCCTTTCAAAAGGCCAACTGTCCTTTTTATTTAGAAAAACATACATAAATGTTGACCCATCAGGAAGTATAGTAAAAGACTAGTTTCCCAAACAATCACTACTCATTTCTTTAGTATTGGCAATATGACAAATGTAATGAAAATGGGACTAGAACAAAGAGTGATAAGTCTTCACAGACTCATAATTTAGTTGGACTGGTGAATATGACTTCCTAATAACAAGTTCTTGTTTGCATTGAGCAGCAATTTGTCTGTAAGTAGATAAATTTACTTGGACAAGTGGATTTTGGCATATATCCGAGTAGTTTCATTTCAGAAAATGATAACACCGCTAAAACTTTGTGCAGTTCCATCCTTTCTTTTATCTCTGATTGTCTTTGAAAAAGACACCTCAAAACTACATTACATACGACAGTTGTTTGATGGTTTTTCACTTTGCTGATAACAAACATAATATGGTTTGAAGTGATCCATTCATAATGTCAGGAAAACAATTAACACAACATATCTCCAGCAGCTTTTTAGGGTACCAAACATGAAAAGAACACAAGTAGTATTGCTGAAAAACAAACCAGGATCTTAGAAAATATGAACCCTCTGACTTCTTGGCTAAGATCTTCTGTCCGTGGATCTTCTAATGTGACACCTGCAACTCAAAATTTATATCATAAGAAAATGATTATCGACTGAAGCTGGTCCATCATTGAAATTTTAGAGGCAGAGACTTAAAAGTTAAGCTGCCATAAATACTCCTACAAGATTTTTTTTCCTTTTTAATTGATAGAACTCCCCACTAGAGTCATTTCTAAGATTATGAATTCTAACACCATTAGGCTTAATCCTAAAATATGTCACTCCACCACAATCTGAGTCTTTTGACTAGATTGCACACACCCTTTTAAATTTCAGCTTTATATACAAAGTGCAGACAAATTTTTTGCTGAAGCTCCTTTTAAATTAAAAAGAAAAAAAGGAGAAATCCTACAATATGATAGGTGTAAATTACAAACTCCAGCATTATTTTCAATTAACATTAAATTTTATCAAGTTTCAACTTATTAAAAAAGATAATGACCACTAAGCTTTGCTTATTAGCATAAACAAGAGCTCCAATTTAGCCAAAAAATTATGATAAAAAATAAAACCTATAGCTCAAGTAGCCTCTTGCCCAGGCATGAAATAATAGGATGAAAGCAGATTCCGGATCATTCTTTGATTTATTTTTTTTTTTTTTTTTGGGCCAATTATTGTAGTAGGTTGGTAGAAATAAATGGTGTTAGGTAATCAGGATTAGTGTAATAGTACGTCATCTTATGCAGACATTACTGTGACTTCACATTTATAATTGACAATACGTCTACTTTATTTTCCATTATGGTATTAGGGCTATAGTGGATCCTTATTAACTGAGATTAATCCACGACAAGTTATGCCACTTAAAACAGTGAATCCTGTAGCAAAATTAAACTCTATCAAAGTTGTCTTATCTCTCACAATGAATTTCAATTGGCTATTATATTAGTTGGATGCTAAGAATACCATCTCAAATGGAGATCTAGAGGAAAAGATTTATATGAAATTGCCACTAGGATTACATTTGAAGGTAACACAGGCAAGTTTTGCAAATTAAATCTCTATGGCTTGAAACAACCTCCAAAGGCTTGGTTTACCAAGTTTAGAGATACTTCAGCTCGGCTTGAGTACAATCAAAGTGAACCTAAGCATACCCTGTCTATTAAAGTGGGAACTAGTGGATTAAAATCCATTCTTTTAGTATATATTGATGATATCATCATCACAAGTAAAGATGTTAATGAGATAGCAAGACTAGAGCGAAGCATTGACAGTGAATTTGAAACTAAGGGCTTGGAAATCTAAGTTCTTCCTAGGAATGCAAGTGGTCAAAAAGAGGAATGAAATTGCCATTAGCTAGAAAAAATGCATTCACAAAGCTTCTAAAGGAGAGATGTAAGCTAGAATGTAAACCTTTGAGTACCCTATTAACTCAAAATTGGAAGAATTGTGCCCCTGAAGGAGATACTCCATTGGATAAGAGTCAATATGAAGGACCTATTGGCAGATTAATATATTTATCTCAAACTCGACCTAATTTAGCCTATTCCATTGGCCTTGCCATTCAGGCTATGCATTCATCGACAAAATATCACATTGATGAAAGAAATCATATGCTAAAATATCCCAAGGGAACTTTTGGTAAATGTCTACTTATTCAAAAGTCTGAAAATAGAAAAATTGAAACTTTCGTTTATGCTGATTGGAAAGGAGATGTTTCTGATTATAAGTCAACATCAACATATCGTACTAAGCTTTGGGAAAACCTTGTGACTTAGAGGAGTAAAAATAGCAGGCGGTTGCAAGGGGTAGTGCCGAGGCAAAATACAATGCACTTGCTCAAGGAACTTGTGAAGTCATCTGGTTTCCGAACTTATTGCAGGACTTACATGAAAATTTTGAGGCCACTATAGTATACAGTGACAGTTAATTAGTATTGAAAATCGTCAAGAATCCAATTCAATATGATCACATGAAAAATATGAGGATGGATCATCATTTTATCAAATCTGAAATCAGAGAGGGGGGACTTAAACTACAATATGTTCCTTCCCACCAACAAGAAGCTGATACTCTTACAAAGTGCCTATCAAAGCCAATGTTCTTAAAAAGTTCAAGCAAGCTAAAAATGATATATATCACTCCATCAACTTAAGGGGGAGTATATGAAATTAGATGTGTTTTGAATAAAAAATTATTTCTTGTTGCTGGTGGATTTAGCATTTATTATTGCAAGTTAGAAAAATATATATTGTTAGGTAGTTAGGGTTGGTGTAATAATGTTTGCTACCAACCATCTTATTACTATCTATAAATAGGTCATCTTATGTAGAAATTACTGTCACTTCAAATGTATAACCAGCAAAGTAAACAACTAGGTGGTATTGAAACTTATTTACTATATTGTAAATTCTCACATGGCAGGCATTATTATCTTCCTACATAATTATATCATTTTCCATTTCTCTAATAACCTACTTTGTTTCCAAAAATAAACAAAACATGATAAACAACTCTATTCCTAGAGCTGACTTAAAACTTATAGAATGCCACACAAGCAATAAGGCATGTACAAACTAATGGAGTAATGAATTGAATTCATTTACATGCAAATTTCATATTAAATACTGACCAAAAACAGAACTTACCCTTTTTCACTGCACTATCATCTATAGCCTTGTATTCCATATTCTTCAGCGCAAGCTCAACACCATACCCACCCAAGTTCACATGATCTCCTGCACCGATCACACCACAAGGACCAACTTTTTTCTCACATCCAGATGGTAGTACAGGCCTGACAGCATACTTAACCTTACCCTGGAACAAGTGCAATTTTTAAGAAACCAATGATAGGAAATGCTAACAGCCAGTTCATCAGAGAACCTAAACTTGGAGAGGATATTTGAGTACTAAATAGCTATACAAGCAATAGATGTTGCCTTTTACCCTTTGAGCAATATTTGAAAAAAAAAAAAAGGACCAAATTATCATTAGACATAAGGAAAGAAATGTAACTAACAAGAAGTATTCAAAAAAAGATGCAAAAAGGTAGCAATACTAATTGCATCTTCTTTTTCTTCACACCCCAACCAACCCCAACCCCAAGCAACTCTCTTCCCCCCTTTTCTTTTTGCCACGAATACTAATTGCATCTGGAATGAAACATAGCCAATAGATTTCAGTACTTCATTATGAGATACAAGATGCTTTCAAACAATTTAGAAAAAAAAAGGGAAAAGAAGAGAGGGGATGGTTGGGGTTTTTTGGGTTTTTTTTATTTTTTTATTTTTTGGCGGTTCTTGTGTGGGGGGCTGGGGGGTTATCAAAAGTAAAAAAGATACTATGTGTAAGTAAATGTTGAAATAATTGTTGATGCCCTGAAACACCCAACATCTAGGAACAATTTTTTCTAATTGGAGAAGTTACCTAGCATTAAATGCCTATGATTTTGAACAGGACCATCAACAACATGCAATTACTTTCCAGGACTCAGGACTTTGAACTATTAAAGAGAAATAAATAAATAAATACATAAAAAGAAAAGCACCTGGATGATGGATGTCAAACTTACAGTATGAAGGGCACTAGTTATCCTGAATATGATGAAAAAAGAAGCAAAAATGCTAGAATTCCAATTACATTCTCGTTGCTCATCACAAAAATAACTACTTTTAACACCAAAAACTAACCTTTTTGGCAGCCTCAACCAGGACAACATGGAATTCCTTGAAACAATCAGTTCCAAGAGCTCCATATAAGATAGCGACTGGACTTGTCACATTTGAATCAAAATGTACGTGATCAAAGTCAAAAAGCTCAGGCTGCTGAGAAGCATCTCCAGGGCTAGTGGAAGACAACAGCAAAATACAGCATCATATTGGGAAATTATTACATCAAAACATAGATGAAACATAAGGAAACACAAGTAAAATACTAAGTTAAACTTACAGTTCTGACGGGCTGAGAAGCCATGAAATTACCTCAGCCACATCAAAGAACAGTGCAGCTCCAACATCCACCCAACAACACTTTCCATGAGGGCTCTCTGGATTTACACCAACAAGCAAAGAATCCGATTTTTTGCTCTTCTCATTCTCCACTTCCTCAGAATCTCCATCGCTAGAGTTGCTTGAGCCAATTTCATCAGACAGTGGAAAAGATGAGAGGGACTCTTCAGCCAATTGCCTATAAAGTACTAGTCTTGGGGATGCTGATCTCAGTGGTAATGAAAACTCAAATAGTGACGCCAGTGAGTTGCTCAACAGAGAGCTTCCAGCCTTTATAACCTTATTCAAGCAATCTCTGGCAGTATAAGGGATAGCTTTATCCTCCTCAGAATGAAGCCAGACCTCAATGAATTCCCAAAAAAGATCCTTCCATTCTTTGGATAGTAATTCACTGGTCAATGAAATAGGAGTGTGTCAACATGACATGAAAGAAAGAGAGGCTGGATAGACAATTGCAACATCCTGGATTTAGTTTATGAAAGCAACTTTTTTTATTTTTTTGTGTAAAGTAAGATTTTTGTATTTTTATTGAAATATAAATAGAAAGTACAAAACAAGGGAACACAAAGAAACCCATATTATTGAACTAAGCATCAAGAAGACAAAAGGATGCCTAGATCAATAAAATGGCCATCAAAACTCAAAGATGCTTCCCTAAAGAATGATATACAAGTAAAATCACAAAATACAAGATAGTATAATCTTAGATAAGGACTCAGCTGAATGTCCTTGATTTCCAAACCTAAGGTTATTTCTTTCTTTCCACAAGTAGTAACAGGCTGCAGCTATAGCCTTCTTTTATCAAGAGCTCAAAGTTATCGAGAAAGCCTAAACTTTGCTTTCAGTTGGAAAGAGGTATCATATAAAAAAAAAAAATACTTGTGCAAAAAAAAAAAAAAAAAAAGGAGAAAAGAAAGGATATCATATAGAAAATACTGTCACTGGTAAGGCTGATACAGTTACAAGCTTTTTATATTGGAGACAGAATGGGGATAAAACAAAGGTTTCTTATATCAATAGGACTGCAGTCTAACACAAACATGAACATTTAAAGCTGAATTGGATCCTTCTAGTGACCAAACAAAAACTTCATTGGTTTTGCACCAAGAGGGTACATGACCATGAGGGAAACAAGTGCATACTCAGTGGAGCAATGCTCAAGCTGGTTTAAATGCAGTGAGTTAGGGACCCCTCTGACATGTGCAGTCTGAAGATATACAAATGATTCGTAGGCATGGTGCAACTCTATAAGTATCCATGATAAAAGATCCTCTAATCAATTTGGTGGCATCTTTCTTTCATATGACATGAATCATAGCACAGCAATCTTTCTTAAGAAACAATCCAAAACCTTTCTTGTTCTCTAACTAAAATCGGGATGAATGCTCAGTTGAAAATATTTTTTTACAGGATTGGTGCTTTCGTGTGATGTTCTTAAGACAAAGATAACACAAACAGGAAGTCAAAACATTGGCAATTCTTTAGGCTTGACAATTCAGGCACGACGGTCCTTCTACAGTTCAATCAGCACGGATGACCAGTATTATTCCACGAGGGATGGGCATTTCTAAATTTTTAGGCTGTCTTTGATCTTTGCAATGATTTATGTCGTTAGTGATTTAGTTTCCATGTTTCCAAATACCTTAACACCTTTCAAATGAAAGTCCAAATTTATCAAACTATAACACACTTATATATGACTGATGAAGCAAAAACCCATTGAAAAATTCTCCTTACTCCATACTACTTCAAATTAGACTTGGAAGAGAGCTAAGAAAAGTTTTGTTGAACTATTGCATCATTTGAACTGTTATATACCTAAATATCATTTTCATTGCACACGCAATGCAGATAAAACTTTCCCAATTTTCCCATCTTAACATTAATGTATGCAAGCCCATATTTATCTTATACTACATACACATATAATCATCCACAATTATGGAAAATAAGGGAAGAGTTTCATCAAACAGCTGATCTTGGGCTCGCATCCATCAGAGTTTACATTCAGGGCTGACCAGATGGCTTCATATTAATAAATAGAAGATCAGTCAGAGTGACAACTTGGTGAAAAGTTGACTGCAAATGAAAGATGGTTAAGCACATAGTTGGCGCAATAAGTAGCCTCAAGAAGTGTATTTCAGGAGAGTCCTAGGGTTGATTTAATGTAATTACCGTATCTTACCGAAAACAATCATATTACTAATATCACCGAACCCTGTTTTGAACAAGTCCACACAATATGAACTCCCGTGTTCACAAAATTGAAAAATAAATAATTAATACATAATAAATAAGAAAGTTCACATAGTAAAACTAGCACTAAAACACCACGAAAATCCCATCTTCAGGAACCCATTATATGCCTCCACAAAAAATAAAAAACCACATACCAATTGAACAATAGAAACGAACGCATCAATACTAAGTGATTAACTGAATAAATAAATAAGATACACACCCAGCCTCTAGAAGCAATGGAGTACCGGACCACTTGGCCCGAAGAGCCACTTGAACGTTTTTGGGTCTCCGGTTTTGCCCATTAACACCCACTAAAGCCAGGCAAACAAAGATCAAGATAATGCAAAACCCAGATCTAATAGACGTCTTCATCTCCGAAAGGCGACAGCTTTTTGTATTATTCCGACATTGAAGTGTGCTTCGGGAACAAAGATCAGAAATTTGGCAATCAGTCCTGTGAGAAGAAGACCCTGTGTATATAATGAGAGGGAGGACCCAGAAATGAGGAAAATAAAGGAAGACGACTGCGACTTAGAGAGGGACCGTGAAGTCGCTCAGCGAGCCTGTGCGTAGAAGAGAGGGTCCGGTCTGCAGTTCTGTTCGGTTCTTTCTTACAAGACACCGGCTGGACCGGAATCAAATGAGAAAAATGTACCATTAGAAAATGATCTCTCCTTTCCATTCCAATACCCTAGGCCATCTATCAAAATGTTCTATCTAGTATATAAGAATAATTTGTAATATAATAGAATGGAATATGGATCGGAATGATAAATATTTTAGTGTATTTGTAAACATCTATAGAAAAAGATGGATATATAATAGTTTTGTTTTTTAAATACCTTTAATTATTAGATATCTTAATCTGGTTTAATATGTAATTTATAGTTAATGATAAGTAACGAGACGGAATCAAGTAGTGATTCTGTTTATTAAAAGTAAGATTGAATTTTTCCTTAAAACATGAATGGTACCTATATAAATTTGAACAATAAAAAAAACTAATATATCATTCCAGTATAATTTATATCAACATTTTATCAATATTAATTAACCTGGACATATCAAATGGTTAACGGGTTGAATTGAGATTAAATCGAAGTTAAACCAAAGTAAAATAAAAATTGGAATATAATTCATGTTTTAATTATAAATAATAAGAAAAATAATATTATACTAAAATACAAGTTTAAAGAGTAATACTTAGATGGTTTTCTAAACTATAATATAGAGCATGTATCCCTATCCATGTCCATGGTAGCCAGCGGTGAAAATGCTATTTGTTATTTGTGTTAGGATATCAATATAATCACTAACGATGCTGAATTAATATAATAGAAAAGTGAAAAATTGAAATGTCATTTTTTTAATCATTGGGCCAGCCCACATCAACTCTTTCTTTCACTAGGGTTTTTCCCTTACGACACGTATAAAAATAAAAAAGAAAACCTTGCCACACAATTAGTCTCTCCCTCCAACTGACACATATACAGAGAGAGCGCAAGCGATAATCTCCATTTCTCTTATAAAATAAACTCAAAAGATTTACGGCATGAAGCTGTGGACAACCAATGAGCTTAATCTTAGACCCAAGTTCTGTTATTTCTTATGAAACAAAGGTCGAGAAGACAATATCGTCCTTGTCATCAATTATATATCTAAGAAGAAACCCACATTTAATCAGCAACTATGGATTACGGCTCTGCTACCAAAACATTCAATATTTTTCATTTTACAACATTTGAATGATTTCAGCCGACATTTTCTTTTTTCTTTTTTTTAACTACATTGCTTTTTATTAATATTTTCATGCCATGTATACATGACGTGTAATAATTATGAAATCCTTTTTTATTAATGTAAACATGCAAATGTTATTTCATAAATGGTTACATATCTACATTATTATGATTTTATAATGTGATTTGTTTTATAATATATCTTATTTACTCGTATACCAAAGGAGATAAAAGAATTTTTCATATTAGGCATCCCTCTTTATCGATTTATTTATTATTATTTTTATGAAAAAAAAATGATGTATATATGTGTGTGTATATATATATATATATTCAAATAACACAAATAAGGGGGAAAATTTTTTTTTCTATAGCCTAATCTAAGATTGGTCCAATTCTCCATTCATTTTTAATTTATATTTCTTTAAATTTGAACCGAAAAATAAAATAAAAAAAAAGAGAGAGGAGGAGGAAGAGGAAAAGAACACTCAAATAGTTATCGATTATAACATTTACTAATTATAATATTAGCAAATAAAGTATGATACTATAAGATCTAAAACGCTAGAAATACCATACTTATTAGTTATTACTCACTGTATTCTAATATAAAATTACATGATAAAATATGCTAAAAGCATTTACCAAAAAGGAAGAAAGAAAACAGAATATGTTAAAAGCAAAATAAACTATATTGTAATTATTCATAGATAAAACTATATTAGAGAGGTGGGTTATGGTGTCCTATGCCTCTGTATATTCTCCATATTTGCCTGCCCAAGCAATATAGTAAATAAGATATTGCATATATTAGGAATAAACCAACACCCCATGCACTAGGTGCATCCTCACATTACACGTCAAGTTTTGCACCCAGTGGAGGTTGGTCTTGAATTTGTCGAGGGTAGACATTCCAACAAAAGAAATAGGTAAACAAGGATGCATATATTGGTGAAGATCACTACGATTGGAGAGGTCGCAAGTCCCATAAGTAGCTCAAACGCAATACATCCGGACATCATATTGATATAGCAGGCAATTACCCCAAACCTTCATCGATTCACTTTAAGAAGTGATGGTTAAACTTATAGGAATGTATAATTCTTATAATATAAATTTAGATTTATTACTTTCAATAGAAAGTATATCAAAAATAAAAACCGTATTAAGTATTTCAAGTGTAACTTGAAGTTACTACGATACTTGATTAAATGACCAGTTAGAATTAAAAAAAAAAAAAAAAACTTTGAAATAAAATGAAATAAAAAAATCTATGAGCTTGTACAAGGTAGCTATCGGTAAAGTATTATCTTCGTATTAGATGCATAAATAAAGGGACAATGCTAGCATATTAAGTGCAAAAGAAAGTGCAATACCTAGTGAAATCAACAATCGTAACATCTTCCTGTTGTTGTATGATGTTGCATGAAAGTAGAGCAACAAAACAATGGAGTAAACAGGTTTATACTTAACTAGTGTATCTTTATATTACATACAATATTAAATTGTAAAAACTTTTATGGCCCTCGTTATCGGAATTAAGGTTATGAGGAGAATTTAGCGGACACCCCCTGTATATTACTACTTCGTTAGCAAAAATTGTAAATCGAGAAAGAGAATAGGAGGATCCTACAAATAAAAACTCCATTAAAAATTTGACGCGGGTACGTATAACAATGGATAAAATACTGATAAAATTTATACACATGATAGTATTAATCAATAGTTTTGACAATTATAATCCACATACCACATATACTACCATTATATATAATTTTATTGGTAATTTCTTATTAATTATACATACACATGTCATGTAACACCCAATAAATTGCTTCTTAACCATTTGTATCATTATAACTGTATAATATTCTTGTATGTATCCTTATTACCATATTATTATATCTAAATTTTATTCCTAAATCCTTATTAATTGTACTTAAACGTAATATGTAATATCCAACAAATTTTATTCACAAACACGCACACAATGCTATGGTTGCTAGGAATTTGTTGAAATATTATATGGTGGCTCTTACATTAAAAAAAAAAAAAAAAAGGTTAATTAAAAAGCTGATTGAGTTTGTAACTCTCTAACATTTTCTACAATTTTGCTTTTAAAAGAATTATCCGTGGAGCTATGCATCCACCTGTGCTTAAAAAGATATAACATCTTACCCACTGTAATATAAAATTGCAAGATCTCCCAAAAAAGGGGAAAAAAAAAATTTAGAAAATGCAAACTTATATTTGTCCTCACACCATAGTTAAGGCAGCACTAGAAGGCGATTAAATTCATATGAATAATGATCAAAGAAAGAACAAAACTAAATCAACCACACAACATATGATCAATCAGCCTTCCGTTTAGGATTTACTTTTGGGAAAATCGCATGTCCACTTTTAAGTTTTTTTTCAGCTCATTAATCGTGTTTTATTTATTTATAAATACATTCTCTATATTATCTTTTGCTTATATAAATAGTTAGTTCTAGTTAAAAAAAAAATGACATATGATATGTGCTTTAGCTTCGAGAAAAATAATATACACATTACTTGTTTCTTCCATGTTTTCCTACTTGATCAAATTAAGCCATTTACAACGATACATAGTACATGTGTTCTAGATGACTATGCTATATTACTTATGGATTTCTTAATATTTAATTGATATTGATAGAGGCAATTTATTTTACTGATTGAGGATTCTATTGGGGGCCATGTGTATGGTACGGACATTTTATTTTACTGAAAAGAAATAATTGCTGAGGAAAAAAAAAATTACAGATCATATAATTATAAAAAGATAAAAACACAAATAAATATATTGCATAAGTTCAAAAAAGACATGTTTGTTAATTTTGTGTAGCTAAACATAAACTTTAGATATCCTTTCTAGATTCACATATATATATTAATAAGTTAAATCACATGATGATTGTGTCAAGTCATAGTAGGTTGTTTAGCATTTGTTGTTGCAAATTGAGATGCTGTTTGCTGTAATAATTAGAAGAGGAGAAAATTTCCATTCTTGCTTCGAATGGAATAGGAAGGGGCCATTGTATGTTTATACGGTGATGCTATTTATTTCCTTTTACTATTTTCTGTTATGTGTTTCCCTAGCTAGTATGTAAGAATAAAATCGAAAGATGACCAAATGTACTACATTTATTGTTTTTGCTAAGATTATTGTAAGAATAATATGTAAGTAATATTAGCAATTTATGAAAACAAATCATCTTAGTTTACCTTACTTCTGTATAGTTAATAGTTGGGATTACGTAAAAAGAAGATGACATCATAATGATGTCACAATCTATTTAAAAATTTTAATAATTTCAACTATTAATTTGTAAATTAAAAAAAAAAAAGAGAGAGAGAAAGAAAAAATTAAGAAGATTCAAATTCATAATTTATATATCTATAAAATGGATAAATTCGAGAGACAATTTACTTATGTCACGTCTGATATATATATATATATATATATAATCTAAAATGGAATAATTGAAATGAAATAAAAATAATTAAATAATGAATCTATTTCTTATATTTGGAACTGGCTGTAGAATCATTATTTAATTCTTGAAATATCTATAAAAAATGCCCTTAAACTTGTGGATGGAATAAATATATATTATATGTTAAAAATCTATTTTTATAAATTTTTATTAATGAGGGAGAGACGAAATAGATTATGCCCTCTCAAAGTGAAATCACATTTTCTCTTAAAGTTAAAATGAAATGTCATAAAAAAAATTGCAACTTCGGCTTTTAAAAACGCATCCAAACATACAAAAAGATTAAAATTCGAAATCACAACTCCTTCTGTTTTGAATACATTTCCGCATCAAAGTATTGGAAATTCAGATAACCTTTAGCTTTTCCTTGGTCAGTGGAGTTGGTAGTAATATCATCTATCGTCTCTAAAGTTTATACTTCCATCTATCCTAATATTTCATTTAGTGTGTAAGAATAGTTTGTAATGGAATAAAGTGGAATGTCAACAGAAATGATAAATACTTTCGTATATTTGAAAACATTTATAAAAAAAGATGGATATATAATAGTTTTTTTTAAATAAAAAAAAATACCCATTATATTAAATGTCTTAATTAGATTGAAAGTTTAATAAGTAATTTAGAGTTAATGATAAGTAACGAGACCGAACAAAGTGGTGATTCTGCTTTCTAAAAGTAGAATTAAATTATTCCTTAAAACATGAAACAGGATTTTAAGGCATGAAAACTGGTGATTGTACTTTTAAAAACACTTCTAAATATAAAAAATTGAATAAAACCTAGAATGTTAATTCTATTCCAAATCGGCAAATTTGCTACTGTATATCAAACGGACATAAGTATCGATTGTAGAGCTATCGCTTTAGGTTGTCTTAGTGGAGGATTATCACTTCTTGGTTTTCGTTTGCTGTTTTTCTTCTTTTTTCAAATTAAACTATGAATATTCTTTTTCAAATTAAACTCTATATTCTATGCAGCTTTTGCTATTACGCTTATGTAACGTGCCGCTTTAACCTATAAAAGTATGGAAATTACTAAGATATATTAAAAGAAAGCAGCACAGGACTCCACTTATGGAAATTGCAATGAAGGTTCCCGTTAAAGAGTGCGCGAAGCAATTCTTAATGATAAAAGAAAATAAAAATTTATAATTTTTAAGATTAATTACAAAAAATAACTATATATATAAATAGGTGGAAAGATTTTCATAGCTTATCCATTTTGTTATTTGTAAAAATTTATGACAATAGAAATTTAATTTCAATAAAAATTTATTTCATTATGTAATATTTTTCACAATGAATGAAACAAATTGCAACAAACAAATCCAATTGATAGCGTGAAAACCATCCTATGGGGATGAACTGCGGTTTGGCAATATTCATTCACCAGAGGACACATTGTTTTAACAAAATAAAAATTTAAATATAAGTTAAAATAGTAGTTATTGAAAGCTACCAAATATAGATTTATTTGACATATTATTATTATTATTATTATTCAAATACAATTACAACACTATGAGAAGGGGAAAATGAAACCTAATCTGTTTCGTATGAATATTGGTGTTCATGCTACTTGATCTTAAAGTTTTGGTTATTGGATACTATAAATTTTGAGAAGAAAATTTATGTGTGTTTTTGTTCATATCACAAGTCAAAGAGGGTCAAACTATATACAACATAGACGTATTAACTAAGCTTCTAAACATAGAAAACAAATATCCTAAATATACTCTTTACAAAATTGACAGATATTTACAGATTCTAAAATATTCTAATACCTTCTAAACATAGAAAATAAATATCCTAAATATACTCTTTACATAATTGACAGATATTTACAGATTCTAAAATATTCTAATACCCCCCCCCCTCAAGTTGGTGTGCGAAGAATGCAAACCCCCAACTTGCGTAGAAGATACCCAAATTGCTGTGTCCCCAATGCCTTAATAAAAATATCAGCGAATTACTCAGAGCTACGTACATAAGCAGTCTAAACATGTCCCCGTTGAATCTCATCACGAATAAAATGACAATCAATTTCAATGTGCTTTATTCGCTCATGAAATATGGGATTTACACTAATGTGTAAAGCTGCTTGACTATCACAATACAACAGCATAGGATGAGAGTGTACAATACCGAGAGACGGTAAAAGACCCTTTAACCATTTCAGTTCACACACAGTGGTAGCCATGGAACGATATTCTGCTTCAGCAGAGGATCTCAACACGATATGTTGCTTTTTAGTCTTCCAAGAAATGGGAGAAGTCCCTAACATAACAAAATATCTAGTAAGAGATTGTCGAGTTAAAGGACAACTCCCCCAATCAAAATCACAATAAGCATACAACCAAATATCACTATCAACTCATAAAAGTATTCCTTGTCCAGGATTACCCTTCAAATAACAAACCACGCGTAAAGCTGCTTCCCAATGAGCTTCCCTTAGTTGATGCATAAATTGTGCCAAAATATGAACACTGTAAAATAACTCAGGTTGAGTAAGAGTCAAATAAATCAATCTTCCTACCAATCTCCGATACTTCTTTGAATCTGCCAACAATGCATTTTCTGCTAAGGCTAAATGATGATTTTGTTTAATGGGAAAACCAGATGGTTTAACACCCAATAATTCAGCTTCATTGATAATATCCAAAGCACATTTACGTTGGCAAAGAAAAATTCCTTCTTGATTCCGAGCCACCTCTACGCCTAAAAAATACTTCAATGTTATTAAATCTTTCATATAGAAGCAGTGGCATAAATAATCTTTAAACTTCTGAATGGCAACTCCATTATTCCCCGCAATAACAAGATCATCGACATACACCAATATACTCAAATGTATCTTGTCTCGATTTAAAATAAACAATGAATAATCAGATTGAGATTGAAGAAATACATATTGCTTTAATGCAGTTGTCAATTTGGAAAACCAACATCGGGGGGCCTATCGTAACCCATAAAGTAATTTACGTAATCGACAAACTTTACTAGGCTGTTGAGTAGAGAACCCAGGTGGCATCTTCATGTACACCTCTTCTTCTAAATCTTCATGCAAGAATGCATTATGAACATCCATTTGATAGAGTTCCCATTCCTTTGTTACTGCCACCGAAAGAAAATTACGTACAGTAACCATTTTTCCAATAGGAGTGAAGGTCTCATTGTAGTCAATTCCTTCAATCTGATTATTGCCAAGAATCACCAATCGAGCTTTATAACGTTCAACCGAATCATCTGAGTTATATTTGATATTGTAAACCTATTTACTGCCTATAGCTTGCTTTCCTTGTGGCAAATCTTCCACAGTCCATGTCCCATTAGTCTCAAGTGCCTCAATTTCTTTCATTATGGCTTTTTTCCATCGAATGTCTTTGATGGCCTGAATATAAAAAACAGGCTCCTTTTCGGCTATCATAACTGCGAAGAAAGAACGATATTGTGGAAAAAATTTGTCACAATTTACATAATGTGTTATAGGACAGGAGGTACTTGTGGATGAAATTAGATTGGAGGAACATGCAGAGGGACTTATTTGTTGTGCAGTAAATGTCACAAAATCTTGTAGCCGAGTAGAAGCTTCTTTTGTTCTATGACCCCGTCCAAGTTGTTCTAGAACAAATTCACCCAAGATTTCAATAACACCCCCCCCTGTCGTTATTATCACTTTGAGTCACAGTCGAATTCTCAGGTACCTCACTTTCGTCTTCCTCATTCAATTTACCATTAAAATGATTGGTGATATCAAAAGAAGCACCTTATACAAGATCTGGTTGTACACCTTCCTTATCGACATATGGAAATTCAGATTCAAAGAACACAACATCTCTAGATACAAAATATTTTCCTATATCAAGATCATAAACTTTCCACCCTTTTTTTTCCGAAAGGATATCCTACAAATAAACAACGTTGACTCCTATTAGCAAACTTGTCTTTTTCCCTATTTAAGTTCCGAGCATAACATAGGCACCCAAAAGTTCGAATGTGATTATAATTAGAAGGTTTACCAAACAATATCTCATAAGGAGTCTTTCCTCCTAACAACTTAAAGGAGTCCGATTGATCAAATATACAGCCGTCAGAACATATTCTCCCCAAAATTTGATGAGAAGATTGGCTTGAAATCTTAAAGCTTTAGCCACATTTAAAATATAACGATGTTTCCTCTCAACACGTCCATTCTGTTGAGGTGTTTCTACATATGAGGTCTGATGTAAAATTCCATTTTTAGAAAAATAGTTATGCAAACAAGCAAATTCAGTCCCATTAGCACTTCTAACTATCTTTACATCTTTTTGAAATTGTCTTTTAGTCATGGCAAAGAAATTACGCATGACAAGTACCACTTCTGTTTTTTTAGTTAACAAATATATCTATACACTCCTAGAAAAATTATCAACAATGGTAAAGAAATACGAGGCCCCATAAGAAGCATTAACACGATAAGGTCCCCATAAATCACGATAAATTAATTCAAAAATTTCATTTGCTTTAGTGTTACTAGAAACAAAAACTTATCTTGTTTGTTTAGCTCTCAAACAAATGTCACATGATTTATTCTTTACTGAATTATTACTAAATTCAACTTAAGGAAGAGATTCCATAATTTTTGCAAACGGATGCCCCATCATCCTATGCCATAATTCAAAAGAATCTACATGGCTTGTCTTACATGCTTGGACCGATACTGCTAACTTCAAATAATAAAGTCCCTTGCACTGTTCACCCGCTCCAATCACCATCCTCGAGGTGTGGTCCTGTATAACACAAATTTTATCAGTAAATTGGACGTTACAATTAGAGCCATCAAGCAATTGCGATACAAATATCAAATTACAATTCAAATTTGGAACATAAAGAACATTATCTAGTTTGATATGTTTTCCCAAGTAAACTGATCCCTCCTTCAATGTCATCACCTACTTTCCATTAGATAATCCAATTAAACATATCACAATTTCTTTCAAATTTCTTAAACATTCTAAAGTACCTATCATATGTTGTGAAGCACCGAAATTAATAATCCAATTCAGATTATCCTTACCATTCATCTTCTCACTAGTACCCGGTTTGCATGTGTTCAACAAATTGAGAAAGAATGACCATTGTTCTGCTGTTAAGGTCCCAGAAGCTATATTTTCTTTCGTTGCTGCCATTGATGATGATGGTTGCCTAATTATATGGGCTGTATTCACCTTTGGTGTATTACTTTGTCCACGCCGTGCACTCTATCCCCCTCGTCCACGTCCAACCCCTTTGGGTCGGTCACCCCACCATTCCGGATATCCATTGAGCTGAAAACAAGTTTCAGAATCATGTCCCTCTCATTTGCAGTGTGAGCAAATGGCAGATTTGTCTTTCACTTCTGTTTTATACTTTCGCCCTCCTCTATTGGTCTGCACTACAAAACTCATAACTTCTCCATGTTCCTCCTTTTCTCGTGAAATGTTTCTAACACGTTCTTCTTGGCACACCAACGAGTATGCCTTATTCAAGTTTGGCAATGGTTTTGTGCTCAAAATATTGGAATGAACTGCTCCATATAATGCATCTTCCAACCCTATCAAAAACTGATGAAACCTCTCTTCTTCTCGTTTCTTGTCAAGTTCAGCTGCAATATTATAATTGCATCTTCCACAACGGCAAATGGGAATTTGCTCATAATTCGCAAGCTCTTCTCAGAGTTGTTTCAATTTCCCATAATAAGTCACAATCGACAGACCTCTCTGTTTGCAGTTGGTAATTTTTACCTTAATCTGCTGAACACGAGATCCATTAGCGATAAAGAATCGCTCTTTGATATCTTCCCATAAATCCTTTGCAATCTCCATATATGTTATGGTAGATCGCAGTGTTGGCTCGATTATGTTGAGCATCCATGAAATCAACATTGAATTTACAGTCCACCAATCCTCTAATTCAGTGGAATCATCAGCAAGTTGATTAATTGTTCCATCAATAAATCCGAATTTCTTCTGGGCCCTCAACGACGTTCGTATCACTCGAGCCCATTCATCATAATTATCTCCTTTTAATTGCACCTGAGTAATTATATTACCAGGATTATCACTCAAAGTCAATAGGTAAGGGGAGGCTGATTTCTTTCCCTCACTAGTTATAGCGTCTTTTTTTTTTAACCAGCCTCTGATACCATATAAATTTTGAGAAGAAAATTTTTGTGTGTTTTTGTTCATATCACAGGCCAAAGAGGGTCAATATATATATAATATAGATGCACTAACCAAGTTTCTAAACATAGAAAACAAATATCCTAAATATACTCTTTACATAATTTAACAGATATTTACAGATCCTAAAATATTCTAATACCTTCTAAACATAAAAAACAAATATCCTAAATATATTTTTTACATAATTGACAGATGTTTACAGATCCTAAAATATTCTAATAGATACATCGTTAGCAGAGTTATTTAATAGCTTATCATAATTAAAAAATTATAGGGTTTGATCTAAACAAAATGTAAACTTAACTACATACAACTAATATTTAGGGGCATAATTGAACAAAGTTTGAAGGGATTATTATTTATTAGTGTATCTTTCCCAAACTTTTCCAAGAAAGAATAAATGGATGTGAAAGTATAGGGGTTTTAATTGTTGCAAAGAGTCGAGCTGAAAATCGGAGGTGGGCTGGGACCTGTACTTAGACTAAAACAACGCGGTCCATTATGGGAGGTAATGAACAAAACGGGAGGAAGGCCTGTTTGGAGGCTTGGAGAATCAATTCCGTTTAGATATATCAAAAGGCTCACGTGTTCAATTATGCTCGCTAAAAAATTTGGACAATTTCATAAATTCGTTTGTGAATTGATTAAAATGTTAGCATTATAATAAAAATAATGAAAAATTACAAAAATAAACAAAGATTGAAAAGTAAAACTCAAAGAGACAACCAACATGGGTATCTTTTCCATAAGAGTGTTTGTGATTTGGTTCAATTCAATTTCGAGATTAAATGTAAGTAAATTGCATTTGAAACGGTTTAATTTAAACTCTCAATTAACCGAAACATTTTTAATGATTTAAGGTTTTAAATTGAATCGCTTTAAATATAGTTTGATTTAGTTTGAAACCGTTTTTTAAAAGCATCGTTTTCTTTTTTATAATAATAATAATAGTCATTGAAGCTTTCAAGTAATATTGATATTCTAATTAAGGAATATTACCTAAGAATTAAAATCACATAATATTAGGACAACATTTCATCTTGAATAATTATAAAGGTGCATGAGTTTACTAGATGTGAGAGATGACTATGAAAGAAAATGAGTCGAGTGTAGAGACTAAGACCAAAATAAAAAAAAAAAAAAAAGAGAGGATAAATTAAGTTAGATTTAAATGTGAATGAGGTTTAAAATAAAAAATATTACTTACTTTTTTATTTTTTAATAAAAAGTGATTTGGTTCGAATTTAAGCAATTTGGTTCAATTCAGTTTACTTTCTCTTAAAATGGAATCAAACCGTAAACATATGAATCCACCCAAAACCAAACTGCAAAACTAAACTAAGACTCAAAAAATCTGCATTTTGCAGTTTGATGTAATTCAATTTAGTTTGATCAACAATCTTACCATTTCATGAGACACCATCGATTAAAAGCCAGTAGATTATGATCCGTCTAGGAGTACCATAAATTAGACAAAAAGTTTTCTAGAATACCTCATTATGATTTTGAGATTATATAGCCGATTACGATCTTACGAAAAAATATATTTCTTTTTTTTTTTTTTTTATTTCCAACTGTGATGGAGCTGCTAACCACCACTTTGAAAAAGGCAGTGCAAACATCCTCTGGTTTATGTACAAGTAGATGTTAATTCCATCGAACTTTTTTTTTTTTTTTTTAATTTTTGACGTATACGTAAATAAAACCCACACATGAAATTTTCTTTCCTTGCATGAGCTCTAAATATCCCATATGTTTGATTTGAATACTGATTGAAATTATAGGCGAAAACATGTGTTCTTAGCTTCTGGTTGTAGTATTACTCTTTTTCATGGACGTTTCTGCGAAAAACAGGAAGTGTTTGATTTGGTTGACTCTACCCTTCAATGATGGACATGCTGGTTGGTTTGCTTAAGAACGAAGACCGGTTCAAAGTTAAGTTTGTGCAGTTCTAACACTGTGTTTGGGAAGAGGGAATATGGAAGGAAAGAATGGGGAGATGAGGAAATGAGGGTAATTCTTTCCTTTTCTTTGGTTGTTTTAGAGAGGAATAGAGGAAGGGAAGGAAAGGAAATCTAAGAGAAACAAATACTTAGACCTACATAAATTTTTTCCCCTCAAAATTGGAAAGGATAATAAGAGAATGAATAGAAAGTTTCTAAGATTACTAATTTAACCCTTTTAATAGATAATCTAGTATGGGGTTACTGTTTTTTAAGGGTAAATTAGTAAATTTATATTTTATCCTATTTTATCTTTACTAATCATCAACATTCATTTCATTTTCCTTTCCTCTATTATCCAAACACAATGGATGGAATTGAATCCCTCCGTAATTTCTTACTTTCAAATTTCTTTCTTTTATATTCTTTCCTTTCTAATTCCTGCCCTTATGCCGAACATGGTGTAACTGTTCCGGCTGCATTCCTTTTTCCAGCATCATGTGTTAGCCTTCTGGACCCGACAGATTTTTAACAAACTTGGTCCCATTCCATTTCACAAAGAGATTCCAAAACCAACATAACGTTGTTAATTAATATGAATGAATCTTCTTTAAGAAACCTATCATTTTAGGATCGTGTTATGTACGAGGTTACATAGTATACAAAGTTAAAGAAAAAACCAACAAATCTAACAACCATATTGGGAAATTCTACAATAATACTACGATATCGTAATTTAATGATAAATTATATACGATTTTAGTAAATTATGTTATAAACGATAAAATGAAAACTGTAGATAGTTCTAAAATTTAATCTAAATGTGCATGATTTATTAAAATATAATAAAAACAAAATTATCTACAATTTCTATTTCATTATTCATAGCATAATTTATTGAGATTGTGCATAATTTATTAATAGTCACGGTAGAAAACCCAAGTAAACGTAGATTTTAGGAACTTGAGTTGCTTTAGGAAAAACAAAACATATAATATATATATATGTGTGTGGAAGGGTCAATAATCATTTTTTTTAAGAAAATAATTTTAAAAGATAGCAGAATAACTGAAGAGACCTGCCATCTCTGACCTATAGGTTTCTCTCACTTATATTAATTTCTCTCCACCGAAATTTGTAGCTGATCTGAAAAGAAGAAGAAGAAGAAGATTATCTAAGAAAAGATGAAGTTTGTGTTGGCAATACAATCCATCACACTGCTTGTCCTTTCTATCTCTATCAAACAGGCAACAACATTAGCATCATGTCCTATGAATCTCAGTTGTGCTGGAGAAGTCCCCTGGAATTCCTCAACTTGCCATGGTAGCTTTCAAGCGAACCCGGAGAACACAACGCTGAAAAGCACTAATAGTAGTCTTGAATCCATGTTGCCAGACCCTTTTGTCCCTCTACGGGGTCGGTCTAGCTCAGCATCTTAAGGAGACCTCTCAGTTTCATCTCTTAGACCTCAAGACTTCCATTTCTTGCCTCCAGGATTTACAATCCAAGCTCACTCCCCTGTCCCTTCCTAAAGATATCGTGTCCTCCTGCTTTGACCCTATGCAATTTGTCATCAGTGCTAGTACTTGTGCTGGTATTCAAACCATCCAAGACTGGGATGATAAGTTAAATGACACAAGTCAATTTGATTCCATGTGTTGTCCTGATCTCACAGAAAGGGCATATTGTGACCAGTGTGTTGAAGCAGGGCTAAAAGTTCAAACTTGGTTGCTGTCTATAGATGGTAACAACTCTCATGCTGCAAACTGCTTGTACTTTACGATTCTTTATGCTGCTGGTATCGCAAATTCTCTTGGTCCTGAAAGTGATGGTGCAATGACCTGTATCTTAGAATTGTCCCTTAATTCACCAGTCAGGTCACATGGCAATCAACGCAGGCTCATTTTAGGCTTATCAGGGGCAGGTATTGTGGTTCTGGTGATATTCTGTTTAGTAGGTCTGTATCTTCGGCAAGTCATGTCCAAAAGGAAAGGAGATCACAGGTCAGAGGTGGTGGAACCAATGTCCAGGAGACAACCGAGGCCAAATACAGGAGCCATTTGGTACAAGATCAGTGAACTTGAGAATGCAACGAATGATTTCTCAGATGAGAATTATATTGGAAAAGGCGGCTCTGGAGTGGTATATAAGGGAGTACTGCAGGATGGAACCCCGGTAGCCGTGAAAAGGCTTATTGAATCAGATATTCAAGGGGATGCCGAATTTTGTAATGAGGTTGAGATCATTAGCAATTTGAGGCATAGAAACCTTGTCCCATTAAAAGGATGTTGTGTTATTAATGAAGCTGAGAGTAACAAAGAAAGATATGGTCAAAGATACCTCGTTTATGACTACATGCCAAATGGAAACCTTGCTGATCATCTGTTTCCATCATTACGTGGTCCAAATATGAAGATCGCATTATCATGGCAACAAAGAAAGAGCATGATACTGGATGTAGCAGAGGGATTAGCTTATCTCCATTATGGAGTGAAACCTGCAGTATACCATAGAGATATCAAAGCAACAAACATTCTCCTGGATACAAACATGAGGGCCCGAGTAGCAGACTTCGGGCTAGTGAAACAAAATAGAGAAGGGCAGTCTCACCTTACCACTAGGGTGGCTGGAACACATGGTTACTTGGCCCCCGAATATGCACTTTATGGGCAGCTTTCAGAGAAAAGTGATGTTTACAGCTTTGGGGTGGTGATCCTGGAGATCATGTGTGGGAGAAAAGCTCTTGAGACATCCTCTTCCGGATCACCTGAAGCAAACTTGATAACAGATTGGGCTTGGTCTTTGGTAAAAGCTGGAAACCCAATGAAGGCACTAGATTCTTCTCTAGTGGAAGATACTGATCCTGCAAACAGGACTATAAAGGCCACTATGGAGAGATATCTGTTGGTTGGAATTTTGTGTTCTCATATAGAAATTGCTGCAAGGCCAAATATTTTGGGTGCAATAAAGATGCTGGAAGGAGATATTGATATTCCTTCTATTCCAGAAAGGCCAGTTCCGATCGAGTATCCAGAATTCGTGAAGGTGGAGCTTTTTCAGCATTGATGTGGAATGGCAGGATCGCATAAGATTTTGTGTCTAGACTGGATGATGTATCATTACACTATGACAGTTATATCACAATACAGTAATGTGGCTTACTTACATGATATAATCCGGTTATACATTAATAGCAACTTAAATCAATAACTACATTGTCGAGCTCTTGTAACCCCTATGGCATGAATAGAAAAGTTGCATTTATAATCATAAATTGTCCTTGATCATGAACATGTTCCATGCAAAATTAAGGTTAAGTCGGTATAAGATGAAGTCTTTAACTTTGAAAAAGTTTGTTGAGGTTATCCTTTGCAATTGTGTTAAGCTTGAATTAACCACCTGATGCCAATTGTTCCCACCATCATATTTGAAGAGGAGAGGGACTTCATATTCGTGAAGGTGGAGCTTTTGGAACCATTCCATTATCAATCAACAATGCATGCAACTTCATAAAAATAAAACCATTCTGCTTTTTATCTTTTTTCTCTTTAATTTACAAATCCAACCTAGCTAAAAACCAAATACGACCTTTAATATCAATAGGCTTATGTTCTGTTTTTTGCCTATCTTTTACCCTTAAAAAACCATTCTTCAAGCATACAACCCTAACAAACTCAATCAAACATGGTTCTTCTCCAAACTAGCTTAAAACCAAATACAACTGATAAATATCAACAGGCCAGTGCCAGTATTTTGGTAAAAACACCATAGTAACTTAAGATTTCCATATAATGACCTTATTCGACCTTTTTCTTGTCAAATACAAAGATTTAAGTAAACAAAAATAAGACACCAATAAGATGGAAAATAGTTAAACCAAACGAAACCTTAAATAACCTTGCTAGATTTGTATATATAGACATGTAACAGATTTTTAAAACATTTTACAATAAAGTAAATACAAAAATGAAAAGATGATAAGTAATACTTAATCCTTCTTTATTTTCGGTACAAGAGAAAGGATAGAATATCACTATTTTTTTTATGTTTTTTTTTATCCGGTTAGATATCGGTAAATGAAGACACTAAAGCCATGCTAAGGTCTTTATAGGCTTGTAGCCTAGTGGGATGATCAATATAAATACACAAAAGACACCTGTAATACTGTCAATAATAAGATATCCATGTTTTTGTCCATCTACCTATTGGAGACCATTTAAAATGGGTCGACATATGAATTGAAGGTCCAAAACACAATCTATATATTTATATCCGGTGCATTAGATTGTTATACGTCAACTTCTACAATTACGGTTGGTTGATCTTGAGTTTGTTGAGGATGGACTTTCTAGCAAATGAGTAGGTAAATAATGATGCATATATTGATGAAGATCAAATTTGTCTGGATGGCACTATAAATCTGAGTAAATTCTGATTCCTTCGATCTTTCTCGTTGTTTTTTTTC
This sequence comes from Lumnitzera littorea, assembly GCA_024138015.1. Classification (NCBI taxonomy): domain Eukaryota; kingdom Viridiplantae; phylum Streptophyta; class Magnoliopsida; order Myrtales; family Combretaceae; genus Lumnitzera; species Lumnitzera littorea. The sequence goes on from JAMXBB010000011.1 coordinate 1,561,765, forward strand.
TTCAAGTAATAAAAATATAAGTCAATACTATAACTATAAGCTTACTCCTCACAGTCGAGTGTCTATGGCAGTCTTGAGGATGGAGAGAGAGAGAGAGAGAGAGAGAATGGAAGAATAGATTAGGGTTAATTTAAAATACACGTGATGATTCATAAGTATCTTTTTGTTTACACTGTTGGTCTTAGTCATTACGGCCCATGCCATTGTAAAAGTTTTAGTTTACTTTATTTTATTTACTGTTTTGTCAAAAGCACCAACAGCTCCACACTCTCCATCCATGGCATTCACCAGTTTGCTTACCTCTTTGGTGGTTTAGCAGCCATGTTAGGCCTTATTGCTTTTGCGCTCCTAATCCTTGCATGTTCCTAGAAAGTGGAGGTGACAACAAACAGAACACGGACCTTGAAGCTGGTGAAGGCAAAAACCATGATGAAACAAACAACAAATCCACCGCTTTTGATTAGGGTTAATTTAGAATACACGTGATGATGGTTCGTAAGTATTTTATTTACCTTAGCATTGATTAAAGGAACATATTCTTAGTTATAATATAATGAAACGATTCGCATTTCAAGGAAGATGTCTTCTTGTAACAATTGGCAGCATCAACAAAAGTTGAGCTGATATCTGGATGTATTGCATTCCAGCTGCTTCTGTGGCTTGCGAATGCGACCTCTCCTATCGTAGCGATCTTCACCAATATATGCATCGCGATTTACCTATTTCTTTTGTTGGAACATCTATCCTCAACAAATTCAAGATCGACCTCCTCTGAGTGCAGAACTTGACGTGTAATCGTAATGTGAGGATGCACCAGGCGCATGGGGTGTTGCTTTGCTCATTCAGAATATCTACATTATCTCATCTACCGTATTACTTGGGTTGGGCAGGCAGATAAGAAGAATATACAGAGGCATAGCACACGAGAACCCACTTCTCTAATATAGTTTTACCGATGAATAAATACAGTATATATGTTTTCTTTCTTCCTTTTTTGTGGAAAGTGCTTTTAGCATATTTTATCCTGTAATTTTATATTAGAATACAGTGGATAATGACTAATTTAGTACGGTGCTTACCGCGTTTTAGATTTTGGAATATCCTATTTTATTTGCTAATAATATAATTAGCAAATGTTATAATCAAATCGAAAACTATTTGAGTGTCCTTTTCTTCCTCTTCCTCTTCTCTCTCTTCTAAATTTTTACTTTTCAATTTAGATTTAAAAAATGTAAATTAAAAATAAATATGGAATTGGACGAATCCCAGGTGAGACTATAAAAAAATATTTTTTCCCCCCTTATTTGGGTTGTTTGAAAAAAATAAATAAATATATATATAACAAGAGAAATAATAATAAATAAATAGACAAAGAGGGGTGTGTAATATGCAAAATTCTTTATCTCTTTTAGTACGGGAATAAATAAGATAAATTACAAAAACAAATCACATAATAAAATCATAATAATGTAGATATGTAATGGTTTAGGAAACAACATTTGCACCTTTATATTAATAAAAAAAAAAAAGATTCCATAATTATTGCACGTCACGTGTTATCTATAGAGGTGCAAACATTTGAAACCATTCCATTATCAATCAACAATGCAAGGAGCTTATGAATCCAAACCCCTAAAAGCGTGTCCGATGTACCCAAGAACATGCAATCCATAGACCATCCCTTATATAGAGAACTTTAGTGGGGGTTTTCCCTAAAGAAGGACCTTGTGTCCATACACAAACCCCATTTGCTATAACACAACCTACACCGTATGTTTTCTCAATACCGGTACCATAGTCTCTGAAAAAATTTCACTGAATTCTCCAGCCGAAAAAATATTCTCTAACAATACAATATTCAAATCCATTTGGCTGCAGCTAGACAGATTGAGAATTTCGGAAGAATAAAAGATTTTGTGTTTTTCTCGGAACATCTGAATTTAAACTGGGAAAAAAGATGCATGAAAAAGAAGATAGATACCCTTTGAACAGAAAAGTTGACATCAAATTCTGGAAGGTAAACAAGTGAAGTAAAGAAGACAGATCGTTTCCACGATGAGATTCCCTTGACGAAGCTATGTAAAATTATGATGGGAAAAAACTTCTCACGATGCATGAAAATCCCCACCGTAATCACAGCAAAGCCAATCTAGTCATCTAGCAACAAAAATTAGCTAATAGCAATTGGAACTTCCAGAATTTGCAGAGATTTATTTGTTGGATGTTCAAAAGCCTCGTACAGTTTCATGGGATGACCTGCTAGGTTACAGATACCGATATACACCTTATAAAGTACAACCAACAAAAAGTACAAGGCGCTGGGCATACAAAGAGATAGATACACGATACACAGAGTGACAAAGACAAGCACAGCAACCTGAATGCAGAATGGAAGGAAATACCAGATTTAAGTGGTCTTATCCTTTTCCAAGCCACTTGATGCCTTGAACCAAGGTATCCACACAGATGTTATTTTCTGATACTGACGATACGCTTCAGCCCTATGTTTCTGTTTCAACATCCGTTCTTCAACAAGCACGGTTACATATGCCAAGCACAGACTGTTTATAAGCGATCCAATAAACGTCCATCCTTGTCCCAAGTTCCACGCAAATATGACCAGTCCCCACCACCACAGTTGCTCTCCAAAGTAGTTAGGATGTCTCGAGTAGTACCACAATCCCTGGTCAAGGGTGAGAACAACAGGCTTCCCAAGTTCTTTCAGCTTCTCGTTTCTAGAGACAAATCCATGAAGTTGAGTGTCGGCCAAATATGCAATAATAATACCACAACACGAAACTAATACAGCCAAAAGATCCCATGGATTCAGTGGCTTATCCACTGAGTGCACAACATAAACTGGAAGGCAAACTCCAATCAGGAACACCTGCAACATAAATACACAAGTCCAACACATCAAGGTGTGATTTGTGCATCGCTCAATGATCTAGTGGCATTCCATTAGTCTCTACCTATCAGGATTTGTAATTCCTCGTATAGAAATGGTAAAATTATACAAAACCGGTAAAATCGTACATAAAAGTTCATAACTTCACTAAAAGTTTGTACATAAATGATTTTAACAACCATAAATATAACAAATAATCGAAAGGTAACATATTTAAGCTTCCAACTCAGAGTAGGCTTAAGATTTCGAGTTGTGGATTTAGAGTAACTAAGAAATCTTGTAAATGCAACTTTCATTTATTCCTAACATGTTCCTTCATATTTCATTTCCATTTGAACCAGTGGATGAACCCTTCTCAGTAAAGGAACGGATAACACATCAAGGCAACTCGTATTTTAGCATTTCATCAAATGAATGATTCGAACACGAAATCACCAACGTAGCATTTATATAAGAATTTAATCAACATGAACTACTATTACCTGTTGAACGGCGTAGACAGCAAAGAATGAAACCCACCACCAATGCTTGCCATACTGTGCACGCATATCGGTGAATCTCCAATCTTCTCTAGCACCCAACTGCCACTTCTCTCTCCTAAAATAGCTATGGGTGAGCCTCAAACCCCAAACCCATGTCATCGACATCACAATCCTCGATCTCCACCAGTTATATTGCATTAAAGGGTGGGTGGCATAATAGTGAACCAACATCACTGGAATCACTGTCCAGTATAAATCTATCATCTGCAAAAAAGAAAAGAAAAAAAAGAAAAAAAAAAGAGGGAGTTAAATTTTGATCTTTACGAGATAGAGCTGTCAAAACCAACTGTAGTTTTATATCGTTCTTCTTATCTGCTGGCGATTATTCACATGAAATTACTTCACGAGTTCAAAGAAATCCAACTTGAAATAAGATTATCATCGCATATTTTAAGGTCAACATGGTATATGCAGCTCAAACATCACATGAGTTGGGTTAGTGTAAAATAAACGAATTATTCGCAATGTCTAATTAAGTTTTAAATGATTTTCATATGTCATAAGCATTTGATTTAGAACAGAGCAGTTGAAAGTTGATCGTTATAAAATTTCAAATTCAGTCTCCTACGAGTTTATATCATAACACTTAAGTGGCGGGAATTGATCCGTTCTAATCTATCAAACCACAAATCATCATTATAGTAATTTCTGGCACGATACGATCTCGCAAATGCAAAGCAACACAATTTGACATAAGATTATCGTTACGAAATCCAAATATTACTGATATTAAACAGTAATATCCAACTTTTAAACATTGACCGGAGTTGACCCCGTTGTAAAAAAAGAAAAAAAAAATTTAAATATCTGCAATATCCAATCGATTCGGAAAATTGCCACATTCGTATGGATTTGACACGAAATAAAACTCGATCACGATGCCACAGCACAAATTACCACAATTGTTTAGTGTACGTGCAACACAGGCTTGATTTTATGACTATCATAAAATAACCTAATCATTTACAGCATATATATCTTCACATTCATAAGGATTTGACATGAAATGAAACACAATCATGACTAAACGATAACACGATTTGCCTTGAATTATTTGGTCTACATGCATGATTGCATATTAGCTAAGAACTGGGATAGCATGGAAAAGTCAAAAGAGGTTAAGAAGAATGAGTATAAAAAGAAAAAATAAAATAGTACTAACCCAGTGGCTAGACTGGATATGGCTGATGACCCAGAAGAGTATATTGACATTGAAGAAGAAGAGAACATTGGCCAAGAGAAGAGGGTGATGGTAGCACCAAGTCCAACGAGCATTGTTGCCAGTGTTGTAGTGTTGGAGGAAGTAGTAATAGAAAAGGATGGAGGGTAATGGGGCGACTATTGAAACTATGAAGTTGTTGAAATTACGACCCATGTTTTGATATTTTGTCCTTTTGGGGAGTGTGTTGGTGTGTGTGTGGAGTCGGGGTGTGTGTGTGTGTGTGTTCAAGGATGTCTTCTCATGGCTATATATAGTAATATTAGACAAGTATCGGGGGCACTCGCAGGTAAGCATCCATTCAACCTTGGGTAATTCTAGGTTTGAGCTCCATGTAAGCTGAATCGAATTTATGATTTAGGGTTATTCATCAAGTCTAAATGATCCGAACCGAGAATCTAATTGTTCTTCTATATTTCTGTTTAGTTTACAAATTTATTTCTTTTTTTTTTTTAAGAGAAGAGAGTTTAAATGGTTTTTATTTTGAATTAAACTATATTTTATTAAAAAATAAAAGAAATAAGAGATTTTCTCCTCCTTCTTTTCTTTTTTTTTTTAAATTCTATTAATATTTGAGCTTAACTCAATTTAACTTTTCCTTTATCAATCCCATATATTACTCTTAGCTGCTACTATCCATTCCTTTCTTCAAGTTTTCTCTCATTTCTCAAGCAAACTCCATATCTTTATTATCATCTAAAATATAATATCATCATGATAGAATGTCATGTGGCTTTAATTCTTATATAACATTGCTGAATTCGAACATCAATGTTAAGTTAAAAACTCTAATAGTTATTAGTAGAGAGATGTACACTCTTGATCTTCAATATATATTTACTTTTCTATTTAAGTGTTAAACTTTTTTTTTAATTAATTTGAATTCTTAATCTTTGTAAAACCTTATAAAAATAGAACTTCTATTAAACTTATTAAGTTTTGTGTCCATCCATAATATGTATTAATTTCAACAAGGTCTATAATATTTAAATAAAATTAATGATATATATAATATAAATAAAAATGATAAAAAATACCAAAAAAAAAAATTGAAAGTACGAAAAGGGATAAAAAGAATTAGTGTTTACCTTAATTATCTGGCGAACTAACGCAAGGTTAATCATGAGCTAATACATGTTTAAAATAGATAGTAAGTTTAATGTAATTAATGAGAATCCCGCTTTTGTAAGCTTTTAAAAATTTCGATTATTCAAATAGAAGAGACAAAAACATTTAGAACTCAAATATAAAAATGGGTAAACATTAAAGTCAAATGTATACTTTTCTCTTATTAGTATCATCAATTGCAATATAGTGTTTTTAGAAAGTAGTTTGAATTAAATACAATTCGATTTGTATTTAAAATAATTCGATTTGAAATCTTAAGTTCGATTCATTTAAGGTTAAAAGTAAACCATTTTAAACATATTTCGATTCCATTGGATGCTTAAATTAGATTATAAACATTCTACAAAACATAGATATACACAAAATACTAGTTGCCATTACCATGCATAAGATAACAGAAATAGGTCTATAAGGTCGGATCGACTGGTGGGACAAATGATGATTCGAATCTGCTCACATGGGAGCCCACATTACAACATAACGCAAACTTTCACTTTTTTCTCAATCCCACGCGATGATTCATTCTCTGGTCCCCTCTCTTATCTCCTGGTTGTTTTTTTTTTTTGACAGTGTGGATCTTGGAGCTTCTGCCCTCTTTTCTTCTTCTTCTTCTTCTTTTTTTTTTTTTTTCTGTCTTTTCATTTCCGCAATCCATGCACACGGGTTGAGAGTGAGATTCATTATTTACTTTGCAAAAGACACCTGGAGTTTCCCGTCCAATTTCAATCCATGTCTCTTCTCAATGATGGATCCAAATTTTTAATCTCGGGGAAGGGTTTTTTTTTTTTTTTTTTTTTTCAATTATACATATTATAGCTGCTAAGAGAAGTAAATTCATCCCATTAAAAATTCCAATACTCATCATCCTACTACTACTTGGCAATCCTTCTAGAGGATGAGTTTTTTTTTTACTGCCTCTATCATAATACCGCTATTTGAAATTGAAAGATAATATTCATAGTAAAAGGTTACAGCTGCCTTTGCCAGATGAGAAGTTTAGATTTGAAAATTTTAAGCCATTAAACTTTGATCTCTTCATGGACTTATGGTTATACACTTCAGCTTTTAATTGTTGTAAATTACTATTTTAATAAATTGGTAAATAAACTCTAAAGTTTGCAATTAATCCCTTAAATTTTGATCTTAATATAAAAATACCTCCCCAACTCATCATCAAAGTGTCATTTAATACTCATACGAAAATTTAAAGATTACTTATATCAATTGAAAATTCAATTATATAGCCACGATGGAAGTTGAAAGGTTCTCTAAATAATTTAAATTTTCTAAGATAAATTTTAAAAGATTTTCAAAATTAGTAGAAGACTTAGCTCTTTTCAGTATTTACGCTTATCTTCAATTATATGCGTTCATATAAAAGGTTATCTTATATGTATCGAGTTTTCTACGGCCAACCATTTTACCCTTATAGCTGCTTAGCGTGCAATTGAAGGAGAAAAGAGAAAAGCCTTTTCCTAATTTGATGGATTTAAGTACTTATTTTATTTGTTTTCAGAGATTGAAGTACTTAAATCACTCAGTAGCTTACAGCTCTTTAATTGATTAATCAAAGGGAAAGATAAAAACTCAGTTTTACAGTGATATAAAAAGTTAGATAATGCTACTTAGTTAATCAATAATTGATATTATAAAAAATAAAATAAAATAAACTTTAAAGTAATTTAATAATCTAGATAATCTTAATTATTAATTTAGAAACAGAAAATATTATTATAGTACATATTTAATAAATAATAATATTAAGTCCATTTAAATAGTCCCACAAATGTCAAAACGTCATGCTTTTCGTGGTCTCGAATTACTTATATAATAGAAGGAAGACAAATAAATGGGATTTAGAGGATTATGCTGGAGATAAATGCAAATTACAGTATCCATTTTATTTATTTATTATTCGGCTAGACAAAATAAAATACAATATAGTATGATGAATTCGTTTGAAGCAAATGGCCCATTGGTGAATAAGATGGCCTACTTGCAACGTGGGAATTGGGATGTTGGAAGCAACTGAAAAAAAAATCTTATTTAGGTCATTTTTATCTGAGGAAGTTGATACAAGTACCTAGACTAAGGGCCAAGGGCACCTAATAGATGAGGTACACTTACTAGTTGTAAAAAATCAAAGTGGTTAAATGATTTAGCCCATTAATAATCTTGACTCGATTCTTTAGGCCAAATTATTAGGGTTCAAGGAGTTGAATTAATAATCTTGAGATGATTTTGGGAAATTTCATCTAGAAGGCTTGAAATAAGGACTAGTCAACTGACTTATTTGCTCTTAATCTTTTTTAGGAAAGTTCATGCATTTGAAGAGGCTTTTTTATGAGTTTGAACTCAATAGAAAACATGAAGAAATCCATCAATAAAGGACTTATCTCAACCATCGATTGTGAATACCATCCAATGGATCTTATCGATGGTTTAACTTTATAAACACTCAAGAGTATTGCCTCATGTGGACAAATTAGAGATTTAGATAAAGGTTGTCATGCTATTAGATTGGGATTGCTATCCTAAAAGATCAAAAATACCTTAAAACAAAGAATACACCTTTCTCTAAAAATAATGGGGTTAATGCTCTATAATTCTTTCACTTGTCACTCACGAATTCAAAGCTTCTTATGATGGCCTATTTCTCTTCCCTATCCTCTTCTCTCTAAGTCAACTCTACGTATCATTGTCACTTTAGTCCTCTAAGGCTAAACTAACATAGCATGCATGTGACTATTGTAATTAAATCCATTTATTTACATTAGTTATGTACTGATCCTTATTAAACAATTAATCTTCAGTACACTTCTTGGTATAAAGGTAATGACATGTGACCATTCTAAAAAAGAAAAAGAAAATGTAAATTACTCCTTAAACTTATATTGGTGTGAATATTCCCATGAAATTTCAAATTTAACTCTCTTAAATTTTGATAAATTGGCAATTATCCCATAGAAATTGCAAATAACCCTCTTAAATGTCCTACATGTTGATATGTCCATTAAGTTTGGTAAATGAGATTGTATCAACTATCGTGTTTTAAAGATATTGGGATTCTATTGTTAACTGAGTCTTAAAGCCTTATTCATTTGGTGTATAACCATCATGACCGTCCTAATGCAAAACCAAAAGCAAGTTAATGTCTAACTCTTGCCTGCAAGCTCCTTAAATAAGTCGGACATGAGGTAAGATAGGTTGACTTTGGTCATAGGTTTAAACAAGTTGACCTAAGGCCTATAGAGATAAATACAAGCCCAAGGATCTCATGTTTAAGATCATCTATCGATATTATCGGTAACTTCTTTTTTTTTTCCTCCTACTAATGGACTATTTATTATAGACTAAGGTAATTTATTGTAATTTAAAAGTAATTACATCATATATCATATAGTTACCTGAGTAAATACACAATATAATTTCTCATTGCTTTAGAGAGTCTCATTAGTTGAAATATATCAATGATTAATTGCTTTGACTATGTGGAAGAAGGGTAAATAGAAAAAAGAAAAGAAAAGAAAAAAAGTAATGGAAAGAGAGTGAAAGTAGCTTTAAAAAAAAGTCATTATGTCATTTGTCATTAAACAATCGAGTAATTCTGTATTAGTAAATTAACTAACTAATAACAAATAATTATCACCGGTTATTCTTAGCTAATCATAGTTGATATTTAGGCACAGAAATTCTTTAGAGCATTATTGCAGTTATTTGAAAAAAATTATTATAACAATGATTAATGTTTCTTATTTATTCATTAAGACTGCTTTTCATTGACAATCACCGTCAACAAAATTGAAAAATTGTTAGATGGGACCTTTTCCTTTCTAAAGAGCATGATACATAAAAATGCATTGGACGCCAACAAGATTCATTTATTTTATCGCCTGATTTTAAAACCTTTTAAAGTATAATCTTATTTTTATTTTTTAAGTGGTGGGGAATTGATATCAGTCGTTTATGATATTAGCCGAAGGAAATTTTAAAACTAACTTAGTAGTTTTAGGATGCTAGTTTAGAGATAAACTAATAAATGTTTATGATTTTAGAATCATTTCTGTAGAATCCTAGATTCTATCATCGGCACATTCAAATGAGTCTAGTTTAGAAGTGAAGGAAGGATGCCGAATGAAGTGGTCACATGTATACTACATGTACTACTTCATGTTTCGCGTGAATTTACAAAAACAAAAACGATATAGTGATAATTAGTATAAGGACACTTAAAAGACAATGGTTTGGAGAAGAGATAGATAATCTCAAGTGATAAGTGCATAAGTGGTAGAGAAGGGAGAGTAAGACATGAACGTTACAATCCTTAAACTATTAAGATTTTTTCGACTTGGATTACTTGTTTGATCTCAAAGAGCCAGCCGATCAATAAGAATAATGTCAGCATCCTGTGCTGTACTAGAGAGATAGTCAGGAAAAAAAGGAAATATTAGAGAAAGAAGGTAAATAGTTTAAACTTATCTCAGGAGGGATTTAATTTGGAACGTATATTTTTAGTATGTCACGTGTCATGATATGAGAAGGTTAGCTTTAGGAATTTTGGGAAAATAGAGCTTTAGAGTATATGATCTAATAAGGAATTTACAGGATATTTTTTAGCAAGTTAAGTTTGTTTAAGGGAGATTATCATGAATAATTTTTTTAAAAATTTTTAATATGAACATAATCCAATTATTAATGTTTTTTTACTAGAAATCTTAAATTGAATTGTACATGTAAAAATTATAACGATTTATGTATATTGTAAACTATAAAATATAATAAGAACAACTAAATATTTTTAAAAGTAATTCAAACCAAATCAAGCGGCATTTAAAATGATCAGTTTAAGACTCTGAACTGCCAAAGTGATTATGTTTATTAAGGGTCTAAATTAAACTATCTTAAATATAATTTGATTTGATTTGACCACTAAACCAAACTAAGTAGAATCAAATCATGAAGAACCCTAAATTTTCTAGTATTAGTAAATTATCGGTTTATCAAATTTTTCTAATATTAGAATCTGTCTTAAAGAATAGGATGGTTAAAAAAAAAAAAGGTTTTATTATCAGATTTTCTGAGAGTTGCTAGATTTTCCTAATAAGAAAAAAATATATCATTTTTGAAACAATAATCAATTCATAACTAAACAAATATCTTCAAAAGGTAAATTCTAGTAGGTGCTAAAGGATGAGTTTTGTTCCGCATTAGACCTCTTTTCCAAAAATATTACAAAATGGAGCCTCAATGGGAATATATTTCATCAGTATGGGAAGGGAAAGAGTGTGTATGCCTTCCATATAAAAACTTAAGGTATGAGAAAGGTGCATGGTCCAAATGTACCTTCCTTACACATGCAATTTTTGTATTGAATGAAATATGTTTCCATCAAGGCCCTTTTTAGTTATATTTTTTGAAAAGGAGTGTATCCAGGTACAAAACTCACTAAAGGACACCCATATTATTACAAGGCATTTTGTAGTTATCTTCTTCATTTCATAGTATTGCTTCTCCTACTTTTTTTTAAATTGTAACAAATAAAATGTAAACATGTACACTGGTTCAATCTAACCTGAAACTAGCCCTAAACCACTAGTTTATGAGTGAGCAAGAGAGTGAAAGGAGCCTAACCCTTAAGGGGTCAAGCCCGAGCTAATTCATTTGAACCAATGATTCAAGAATTGTTTTGGTTCAATGGCCCTTGAACCTTTGGTTTTTTTGCTTTTTTCAAAATTTTCTTATTTATTATAAATAATTTGTGAATTATTTTTTTTTCAAACTAAATCCAAAATTTTATGTCATTACTTATGAATTGAAAATTTTACTTTCAGTTTAATATTTTTCAATCCCAAAATAATTCTTTTAGACTATGTAAGTATGAATGCATAATGTTACATTATATATATATATATATATATTATATCTATATTATATAGTATATTACATATAATATAATATATAATATATTAATTAGTATATATTACACATAAGGAGAAGTATATATTTAAGACTTAATCTTTATTATCTTTTTTTATTTGAGTCTTAAACATTTCGTTTTTTCTAGTAAAGTTCACTACATTTACAAGTAATGTCATTTGAAAACTTACATTAAATCTGTTAGTTTCTTCGTCCAAAACAATTGACATGGCATTTTTTATTTAAAATTTACATCATGTGGTGCATAAGCAATATCTATGTCAGTGAGCCACTTAAGTAATATTTGACTTGATAAAAAAAAAAAAAACAAGTGCTATAATCTCTTTAGCATAAACACCATCTATAACCCATCGTCCTTCTCTCCGCCATGCACACATAGAGAATGCTAATCACTCTCTTTCCATTGACGCACCCAATACCATCCACTATCTGTCTGGTTCTCACTTGACCAATGACATAACACGATGCCCACTCTTGCATCACTTACCTTACCCACCTCGACCTTTTTTCCTCACCATCGCACAACCACCCCATTAACATTCTATAACACCATTGCTTCCAAAATATTATCTATAATTTTCACTCTCGATCTGACCCTGATCCCTTACCACAATAGTAACCCCAATGGCCACACTGTGCCATAAAATAATAACCCAAGACCCAACCTCACACTATCAGCTACCTCTAGAAATCCTACTCACCATACATCCTCGTTAAAAACCAACTTTACTAACGTCTTCCTTATGTCTTAAAACCTTAAAATATACCTTCTTTTCATGTAGAATCAACCACTACCACGACACCAAGATTTAGCGCCGCCACCTACTACTCAAACACTATTGAACCCTCATCATAGGCCCAAGCACTATGTCTAAACTTTCTATTACTAATGAAAAGGTCATGAAAGTTAGACTTCTCGCTTGGAAAAGTGCTCGGAATCACTCTTGAGATGAATATCTCAACCATGACTTTCTTTCCTTATGTGCTACATAGAGCAAATTTTAAATAAAAAATGTCACGTCAATTGTTTTAGATAGAAAAATTAATGAATTTAACGGAAGTCCTCAAATGGCATTACTTACAAATTAAGAGGACTTAAATAAGAAAAACGAAATATTTAGAACTTAAATAAAAAAAGTAGTCAAAGTTGAGTTCTAAATATGTACTTCTCTCTTACATATATTATAAACTTGTTTGTATTATATATATATATATATATATATAGTATATTATATATTATTTATATATTTTTTAAAAATTTTCGAGGTTGGTCTAACTTTGAACTGTCAAGCCAAACCACTGATTTAAAAAGCAATTCGTTCATCTAGTTAGATGGCTTGTTGGTTTGGTAAGTTGCCATAATTGAACCATTTCATCCCTCAAGACTCGACAATTCAACGGCAAGTTTAGACCTACCTAAACCAGGTTATGATCGATTTTGAACCAATTCACAGTTCAGAATTAGCCATTGCACAAGTCTAATAAAATGTCTCAAAAATAAAAGTGATATTTTAAAGATAATCCTTTTTGGCATCACAAAACATTCAATGCATATTTTGTACCTTTACGGGATATTCAATGCTATTCATTATCTTACTGTTTCCATTTCTATGCAACAAAATGTTTTATAACATCTAAAGTTGCAACAAGTTCCTTTTTACCGTAATTCCAACATGGTCCGGTGCTATAACCCAATAATGGTGCGCATGTATAGTTTAGTGATTTCATCGCTAATTGCTTCCATGCTTGGGGGGGGTGGACCACTAGAGAGATCGATGTTCAATTTAACTTCGCCGACGGGATAAAAGGACATTTAAGCATCCATTAAAAAATGGAAAGAAAAAAAAAAAAAAAAAAAAGCAGCAAGAAAGTAATCATTGCCGCCGCAGCATCACAGGTTGCTGCCAGAGAGCTTGAACAACAACACAGCCTTAACTTTTCATTGGTCCTATAATATGACCTACGCATATGATTGAATGTTTCATCTTAGGATCCCTTTTATGTGGGGAATATTTATGTGCTTTAGTGGGATATTATGGGAATCTCATCAAACTTGATTATGGTGGGGATTTCTCTAACTAACCATATATATTAAAAGGAGATTTCCAAAAACTATAATCATTCTAGCAGCTCAAATCCTTCTGAGAAATCATCAATAATGATTCACTGCTTTTGCAACATTTGAAATATACAAAGAAAGTTAGTTAAGTTGTACGTTGTGTTCGGATCGGTCGAAACTATTAGAAAAGGAAGAAAAAAAATATATATATATTTGGAAACTTAAATAGAGAGCTAAATGAGTAGAGAAAAAATTGATGAAATTATTTTCACTTTTAGATCCACTTCCTTCCTCTCCGAATTTGGAGAGAATTAGATGGAAATAAGTGGAAATGTTGAAAAATTACAAAAATATCATTTTATAAAATGGTTCATAAAGATAGAAATGAGGATAGTTTTATTTTATACTAACTCCATTTCCATTTCTAAGACAAATCAAATAAAAGAAATGAATTCTTTCCATTTCCTTTGTAGGTTATCAAATATAAAACTAAAATCGTATTTCATTCCATTTTCACTTATTTCTTTTTTCTTCCACTCATTTCTAACAATTTCTCTTATATAAAAATTGTCCAAACACAGTGCTAGATACATTTCTCCCTTGATCTAAGTGGGTGGAAATAAATGAATTGATTCAAGTAGAATTGCATTCGACCTCAACTAAAACTTAAAGGCTTAAATTAAGCGGAATTGGTTAAGTGTGGTGAATAAGTATATGATAATTATGGGAAGACAACATTTGATTATAGTTAAATGGATTTTCATATACTCATGAGGAGTTAAAAGGTTATGGTATTTGAGTTTGGAAGACAACACACTAAGTGTTGTGTAGATGCAGATTATGTAAGATGGTGGATAACTGGAGCTTAACTATGGATTATGCATTCACTCTGGCAACAGAGCTCGTCATTTCTTATTATTCATTACATTATTATAATTCTTTCTTTTTTATATTTATGGAAATAAAGAAAGAAAGAGAAAAATGGAACTGGAAATTATTGCTCCCTTTTGTGTTCAACCTTGGCACAGATTGAAGATAGAATTCTTTTCCAATAAAAAACAGATGCTGAAAAGTAAAGGAAAAGGGGAAAAAAAAAAGATTTTTGTTTTTAACAGCTAAAAGATTGAAACGGGGAAAGGAAAAAATATTGCAAAAAATCATAAAAATATCAATATTAGAAAAATATTCTCAAAATTATTATACTTGAAATCATCCGAGACGAGACTTTAATTTATACTAAAATCACCTCTTTAAAAAATAATTTTAGTTTTAACAAAGATTTATTTAAAAATGTTGCTTAACCATAGAAATCGCCTCTTCAATAGTCTTGGAATTATTTTCTTTGAATCAGTATTTTTGAAAAAAATTTTAGCTTTTGGTTTTTTTTTTTTTCCTTTTTCCGGATGGAAACTGAATTTCCTTTTTATTCTCCCAGACAACGTATCTGTAGGAAGTCAATGGTGAGGTCCTAAATTGTCCTCTCAACAACACCTACAACTAAGGCACTGGACATGATATGACGGAGCACCACCAAAAAAAAAAAAAAAAAAAGGGTTAATCAACGAGCTTATGCGTTCATCGAGATGGAATCATTGGTGCTGTAACAGCCAGAATCACAATCATAATCATCTGCGAAGATATCAAATGCAACTTACAAGGACGAAGCATATTACGATGGGATTTCGTGGGATCACGGGTGATTTAAAGACTACTGTATCAGAGAATACAACGGACATGTTAACTAAGTCTGATTCCACAGGCGAATTCAGGCATCGCTTTTACGCCGTTAACAGATATTTTTAAATCATAAAATGAGTTAAAACATTTATTAAAGGGATCACATACAATAGTTGAAAAAAAACATTTTTAGTTTTCAATGTTTACTTGTTTTTCCATTTAAATTTCCATTCTGTTAGCTTCATTAAAAATCCCGTCAGTATCGTGTCAAATTCTTATCGGCCCATAAATCATTGTAAAAGAACCTTTCCCTTCTTTTGATTGGTTTATTATCATAAAGGAACTGTGCCAAAATTATAATTTGAAATTACTTAAATTTTATATTCCCGGCTATTTGAGGGGAAAAAGAAAAAAAAAAACTAAAAATACCAATCCTGAAAAAATAATTTCAAAACTATATTACTTGAAATCACATCTTAAAAAAATAATTCCCATAACCATACAATACGTCTAAATAGATCTATATTGAAACTAAAATCACTCTTTTTTAAAAAAGAGATTTTAGCTTGATATTTAAAATCGCCTCTTAAAAATATAATTTTAATTTAAATTAAAATCACTTTTACAAAAGATGATTTTAAGTGCTATAGTCTTAAAAATGCTTTTCCAAGACCGATATTTTTAGGATTTTTTTTTTTTTTTTTTGCTAATTTTTTTTCCCTTTCCCCTCTAATTGACTTATCGATTTTAGTACCTTATTTTCGCTTACACTTTGGACTATTAATGATTGTTCATCGCGCCATCAATTTTACAAAAATAAAGCACACAAAAGTATAATCACAAGTTCAAAAAATCAAACAAACATCGCGGGTGGCAATGGCAACTGATGGTGAGTTTTCTAGCAACCTCAGATTGAGCTTACGCTAACCCAAGCATACTATAACCTACCTGATTCTCATGGAGGGAACACAGCCTGCTTAATGAGATCAATAGCGTCGCCACTTCGAATTTCGCTATTTTCCCCAGGAGTGGTTTTGCACGAGCTGGTGTCTACGCCTCAACGGTCTCGAAACCACGCGTTCCATACACTTGCTGAGAGTAAAAGAAGCATCAAAAGGAAATCCTGTCGGATTTACTATGAGGAAACAAAATCAAGTGGAAGACATTATCTATCAACAAGAGAGGAAAATCATGGCGACAGAAAGCCATATGCATCCCCGTCGACGACAACTTCCCAGATTTTACCCTAAACTCCAATAGATTTAACTGGAGCCTACTCATATCACGTCTCGCACATATAAAATTTCTGTACAAGTACAAGTCCACGATGAACCCCTTAACCCAGAGTCATTAACTATTTCTATATAAGCCAACATGGAACTTTCTATCCCGTTAAGGTATCGATTTCTCAAGCTACCGCATATCCTCAGCCGTAGGGTTTTCGTTTCTAGGAGCTTCAACATAAACTTGCCCTTGATCTCTTACATCTCTAAACATAGAAAAGATGGAATTGAGACCCTCGGAAGAAGCCCCTCCCAGTATCCAGAGCAACAAAGAACTGAATGAATTCAGAGTGCCTGGATTGCTGCCAGTCTCAGCCTGCCGAATGCCAGGCTGACCTGGGATTGGGAGGGGGTTGCCCATCCTGTCTGGCTCATTCTCAACTCGAGCCTGAAGCCCCGAGTTCTCTGATGTACCGGTTGGCTGTGCTGGTATCCCAGGGCCAGAGTTGATGTCCATATTAGCTGCACCAGGATTTCTAGTATTTAATCGTGTTATGTGGAAAGTTGATGCTAAGAAGGTAGATGAGGTGATATGAAAGTCTGGATGCTGTTGAAGCTGTGAACGCCGATTCTGCATAAACCTCTGTAATGCTGGAACCTGTCATATAAGCTACATATTACTAAAATTCCCCCAAGCATGTACAAAAATTTGCATCTTGCTAGAGACTATAAAGGTAGAGGGAAGAATACATCAGCTAGCAGACCAATGCTGATAAAAAAACATATTCCATTGCAGAGAAAGTGACCATAAACTTAAAATTGGCACCATACACTTAATATTGGCACACTAACACATCTGCAACAAAGAAAAGGGGGCAAAAAAAAAAAAAAAAAAGAACCATTTGCTACAACAAATAATTTTATGTTTAAAGCATGTTTAGGGCAGCAATAAATCTTATCAACAACTGATTGGTCATGACTTACACGAGACATGACAGACATAACCTCCCTTATAGGAATTAATATTCAATAAAATTCAGATGGGAAGACAATGTTCTTGCATTAATGTCCATGAAGTATATTTCCACCCCCTTTGACTGAATATTTGTGAAACCGGGGAATACGAGCAAACTATTTATGTATCAGGAGGATAGATTCACATATTGCAAGGCAGTCAAAGGGTTAAACTCGTATTGAAAAAATATAATCTTTTTAAATAATTGGATGTTAAATACCTCAAAACGGTTCCAAAAGTAGAGAATGAGGTGCTGCATAAATGCTGCTGTTGTAGAGAGTGCCAAATAGGAAAATCCTGCACATTGGCAATATTCTTTTCAATAAGCATAAGAAAGCAAGCTTTCGGTGCATCAAGTTAAAAATGTAAAAAGAACATCAAATAGAAAAGATAAAAGAAACATACCATAAGCATAGGAAAAGAAATATATATGAAAAACCAGAAAGTACAGTAGAAAAAAACGAGGGAAGAACTTCATTGATATTGGCGTACGAACACTGCAATTACATAATTACAGATGACCATCAGAAAAACAGATGAAGAGCATGTCTCGTGCACAAGAGATAAAAGCAATCTGGTAACAGAATTTGTCTGTGTGTGGTTTTTCTTGGTTGGGAGGATGGGGAGGAGGAAAAGAGAGAGAGACCTTATCAGTGTAAATAGCTCACACAACCAGACAAAAATCAAGACCATAAAAGCCAACAGCTGATCATCATAAAACTCGAACAAGAAAAACAAGATGCCAATCATGATCTGCAACTCAGAAAAAATAATCATGAATAAGATGGTTAAAGGTAGATATATAAACTTTGTTCAGACAAATAGCTTTCAGTTCGTCAATTGCTTTGACATATTTATACTTACTGGCACAAAAACAAGGGATTCAACAACATGCACAAAAATTAGCTGAAATGTTGGAAGCCGATGTCTAGCATGATGTTGAAGCTGCACTGCGAATGGTCAAAATTTTAGTATTCGAGACTCTGTCTCGAAGTCAAATAAAGAAAAAGAAAACTTATCAAGAAAAGGATTATGAAGCTAAATAAATACAAATGATAATAAACCACTATGATAGTACAAACCCGTGAATTTCAGCATTCGAGACTGTGTCTCCCTTAGTGTGAACGATACAGACATTGTGGTTGTGAAGAACACAAAAAGTGACATCATCAGTACTCCACATTTTGTCACAAAGTAATCTGCAAAATGGTCAGAAAATAAGTGATGTGAATGTTAGGCACGACCAAAAGATACAGTAAAACAAACATTCCCAAGTTTGTGGGATGATATCAGAAAACTGTGAAAACAGCAACCAACTATTAAGCAAGGAACCAATAGACAAAGAAAGTAAGAATCTCATCAAGAATTCAGCATATAAATATATAGATCCCTTAAAAAAGCTTAAATCAAACCTCCTTCAGACGTTTCTTTTCTTCTGAAAGAATGTAACTAAAGATTCCACTGACCAAGTCATTAGAATATCAAAATGCTTTGAAAATTCTAGCAAGTTCAATAGGCAAAGTATTTCTGATAATGTAAATATATATTTAAAACATGGGAAAAGTCAAATTTGATTATGAGAATATTGATCACAATTCAAAAAGACCATGGACAACACAACTACAGCCAATTTGCTGAGTTTGCCATTTACCCCATTCAGGACGATTACAGTTTACCAGCTATAGTTGCCAAGTTTGATCCAAAAAAAGAAGCCAGAGTTGCCATCCTCTTATGCCTCCCAACTTTCAAATTAATCTTAAAGCTACAGATCAAAATCAAACTATTCAATAGGTTTTAAGTTATCTGGCACATTGGTAAACATACAAGATGGTAGGTTTCCAGTTTATATCCACATTCAGCTAATTTCTGGCTATTTATAGTTGCATTCATTCTGTTGCAACATAAAATTGTCTTTCCAGAAAAGATAGCCACTATTGCACATAAACAATCCTCAGCTGCTAATTAATTTGTACTCAGTGTCAAACCTGCAAAGTACTGAAAGAGAAAATCTAATAGGGATTAGTTACTTTGCAATGGTTCGATGATTTGACAAAGCAGTAATCCCTGCATGCAAATGTGGCCCATAATAAACTTGATTTGCCCAAATAATTACAATTTAATGCTGCAACTCTTAGAAATACAAAGGACATCTGTGACCACTAAAGTCCTGTCTAAAAACTTGATGACTATATATTTTGTCTGGTCATCTAATCCAGGTTAAGGATGCAACCAGTGTGGTTTGGAATGGGTTTTCTAAAACCCAAACCTGCCCCATCTCCTTAAAAGGGTTCCTAAAACCCATGAAACCCTATAGGATTTTTTATTATAAACCCATAACCCATCCCATTATAGAGTTATGATACCCAAAACCCGCCCCATCTCGACCCATTTACGTGCTGGCTGTTAGCTTCTTCTTCTTCTTCTCCACCCCCACCCCCCCCAACTCTTCTTCTGTAAAGAAGACTAATATGACTAACATTAGCATATGACCATCTGCCATGTTACCGCTATAGGCTAAAACTGGGACTTGGTAATATAGTCGCCTTCTTCGTCTTTAGGCTGGGATGGGAGATATTTGACTAATTTAACAAGTTTTCTATCACGAAATTTAAAAGACAAATAATAAACTAAAATTAAATTTATAATATCTATCATGAGACAATTTCCTCTGCATAGTGAAGGAAACATTTCTTTTATCAATATAAGAAATTACAGCAAAACAGTCATTTGATGAGCACTGCTCTTTTAAAAGAAAAAAAACTTAGAGAGAGAGAGAGAGAGAAATTACAAGTTTATATTGCTACACATGCATATTTACTTAATTTTATTTATATTATTTACATATTATTTTTATCAGATCAGGTTTTTCATAAGTTTTTATTTTAAATTCCATAATCCAACCTTAGACCTTATAATGGATCGAATGGATCAGGAACTCTATTATAACTCATCATGGTTGTATCCATGATCCAGGTAGGCGAATCCCCATGTCTTCAAAAAAGAGCATAGCAGGTCCAAATAATAGCTACCAATCTATGAATCATAGGAGCATTGAAAGCTGGTCAGATTTCCACACTTCTAAGTTAATATCAACCTAATTTTACTAGTTACTGAAGTGTCATCTTAGTGGAGATACTCACAAAAGAGGCTGCAATATTCATCCAAAAATTCCAGAACAGACTAAATTTAATTAGATTTTGCCTAAAATACAAGTGAAAGGATAGGTGTACCAACCTCCAAATCTTGCAGGACCCTCAGGCGGTTCATGTACATAACTTAGATTGTAGAATTCCTTTGTTTGATAATTATACAAATAACCTGCAGTTGGCTCCAAAAATCAGAAGAATCTACTCATGCCTTCAAAATTCTAATATAGTGAGAATAATCTTTTCCTTCCTTCTACCCAATCTCTTTGCTTTTAACTACTCTAAGAGCACCATAATTTCCACACCAGCAAAATGCA
This sequence comes from Lumnitzera littorea, assembly GCA_024138015.1. Classification (NCBI taxonomy): domain Eukaryota; kingdom Viridiplantae; phylum Streptophyta; class Magnoliopsida; order Myrtales; family Combretaceae; genus Lumnitzera; species Lumnitzera littorea. The sequence goes on from JAMXBB010000011.1 coordinate 1,582,936, forward strand.
AATTATTTGGTAGGCAATTGAATTAACTTCACAATAATATGTGTAAATAGAAATGTTTCAGAGGCCAAAACCAACAGTGAAAATACCGAAACAAGCAATCAAGCCCCAACATGCATGAAATTTTGAGAATTTGAGAAGAATATCAGTTCACTAATGCCAGAGGAATAGTTTGACTTGCTACACTGGTTTCATTCGTAAACTATGCATTTATCTCCATCAAACACAACTTTAATGCAAAAACAATACTACAAATAAAGCCAAACAGCTGCAAAATAGTTGGCAGAAAATCAGGCAATTCGAAGTCCCTAAGACAACAGTAAAAAATTTAATGCTACCAGCAAGAATAAAGAAATGACTCTCAGTCCCTGTCCCGCACCATCTTTGAAGAAAATCAGCTTGACAGACTATAAAATACTTCACCAATTATATATGTTTTCCCTCTTTTTTCTTTTTTAACTTCCACTCCTGAAAGTGGGTGACGGAAAAAGGAAAACTTTCCAATGATAGACAATTTGGAAAGCACTTTCTCTATGACGATATGAAAAATCTAAAACAGCCTTTAGGATACTCATGACTGACATGGACAGCAAAAATAAATCAAGATTAGCTCCAAAGCTAAGATACAATTTGAACCTAAAGAACATGCCTGTAGAAGAAAAGGTTCAACACAAAGAGAGATTATTTTCCATCAAAGACTAGACTTTGAAGCAAAGCGAGCTTCAACATCCCTGCCAAGAATAAAAAATTTTACCTTGACCAGGAGAATCCAATAAACTGTTCATCAAGATAGTATCGTATCCTACAAATCTGTTTATCAGAAGCTGCTGCCACCTGACATTACCATAACAGCAACAAAAATTAAAGGTAGAGAGGGCACATGTTAATATACAGTGGTTTCATTTAAAAGCACATCCTTCACATGAAAAGACATGATGAAGGCATTGCAACTTGAGAAGTTCAACTCTTCATTTATCAAACAACATCCGTGTTGAAACGACCAAAAGAAGAACTACATCCTTCGGTACAATAAAGCATACCAGGGAATACAAGATTTTTATAATTTGTTTGTTAAACTCATGTATGGTGTCTGATATAGGCATAGATGATTGCTGCATCCAAAGTTTGCACATTGCGCAACGGGGATGATAAATGTTAAGAGATTTATTTGGTATAATAATTATCTTTAATCAACTCATACGAAATATTGGTTCTCTCTAATATGGATACCCAGGTTCACGCCTTAAGTGTGGTAATTGCAGGTATGTTGATACTTGTGTTTTATTTTATTATAAGTGAAGGCTAAGCTGACTGCAATGCAGCCTAAATCTCTGCAGTTAGCTTAGGATTAGGATGACTAGCCTTCTTTTGCAAGTATAGACATGTACAGAGCCTCCCCCCTTTTCTCTCCCTTCTTCCCTTCTTTCTCTACCCCTCTCCTCTCTCTCACCACCTCCTCCTCCACTTCTTCTTGCAGGTTTCTAGAGCTGCAGACATTCATCCATCTTCCTTGACTCAATCTACATCGCTTCTTTTATGGTTTCCTCCTTAAATAAGAGTAGTTACCCCTCTCTCTCCCCCCCCCCACCAACCCACCTCACAGCAGTAAAAAAGTCACCTAACACTTATTTCAAATAGGCCTACTATAACAAAAATGAATTTGCTCTCTTGCCTTTTTCCTTTTCTGATCATGCATATCAGAGGTCATATTTTATTTTGGGAAAGATATGAATACCAACAGCATATAACTCATCAAAAATAGTTAGAAGGAAAACTGATCAGAAAATTTAAGCTTCTATATGCATGTACACTTAATCTCATATTTGTGGGCCAAAACATTGGCCAAGGCAAATATCATTGGATCAATTGACTGGAAAATCCAATGAAAACAAAGGCACTTGAGCTTAGCCAGCCCCTCTAATACATAAGAAATTTGAAAATAACAAGAAGACAGTCATATAATAGCTTAAAGATTCAGTTAGGCGCAGTTTTATATTTATATTTCAACAGAATTCAATAAATTCATCTCCATGAAAGAACATTATTTCAATAAAAACAATCATCAAAATGCGGCTCATCCAACCTCTACAGATAGGTTCTTTGTCATTAAGAAAAGGGAAAAAGAAAACGATACTGTTGAATGAACACTGTATACGACCTTGTAAATGTCACTGTGAATATAAACTAACCTACAAGATTACATCATAAACCTGCTATCAAAATCTAAGGGTAACAATATGTGGATAAGCTGTCAATATATGTGCTTGTACACACAATTAGATATTTAACGTATTTGAATAATGATATAATACTTACACAGTAAGTAATCAACTAACAGAACAAACAACATTGTAATTACCCCCGAAACCATAAATCTCCTGGCTGAAATAAGTCAAAGAAAAAAATAAATCAAGACCAACCTGTTCCCAAAGCAAGGGTGCTGAGCTGAGATGGTGATATTTATAGTATGAATGTTGTGCCGAGACTTGGCCCCTTCAGGAAGCAGGAAGTAGCCCTGCATAACCAAAACCAAAAAAGAAGGAAATTTTTATTCTGTACCAAGCTCTTATCCAAAAGTTAATCATCTAATTTTCAGCCAAAAATAAAAAACGATTATGACAAACATACCTTTTCCATTGTGTATAGGTATGTGGGTCCAAAAGCTTTACTCCTCTGTTCAAGCAACTGCACTGAACCAAAGAGCAGAAAGTTGAAGCTTTCCTAGATCTTTTCTTTAAAGAAACAAAAATCCCATGAATTTTGTAAGAGGCAAATACACATGACAGTCCCAACACAATTCTGGCCCAAGGTCCATAGGCATAATATATATAAAAAAGGAGGTGAGGGCTCATTTAAAAGAACCTTCCAATCTCATAAAACCAAGGGCCTGTTAGCCAAAAGCATTCACTCCCTAACTTTAAGGGCTCAATAGAGAGAACTCTCCAATCTCTAACCCTATAAGGGTGAATTACATCTTTAATTTTCAGATTTTGTTTTATTACTTTGTTTGATGGGATATTTATATAAGCTTAGAACTCAATAGCTTCTAAAAAAATATTCATGTAAGAATATCTATAAAGTTCTAAAAATTATATGATATTCTTCTTAGAATAACAATAATAGAAAATGAAGATGAGAACTCAAGAGATTGCCCATGATATCCTATTTAAAATATTGACTGGGCAAACAAGTAAGATACTATTTTTCCAACCCTCCCCCCCCCCCCCACAAAAAAAAAAAAAAACTAATGGAATAAACAAACTTAACAACTAACAAAAATACAACCAAATTACTTTGACTCCTATAATAATATAAAATTTCGTAAAAACAAGCAGCTGCATTTTGATCGGTAACACCAACCCCTTCTAGGAAAACAAGCTTGCCCTCAAGCTCAAGTTTGGGAAATCTTATGTTACCTTAGAAGTTTAAGTAATTTGATTGCAAAAGATAGTATCTAGACTAAATCTTCAAGTTAATATTTACCTCGTTGTCTAAATATTAATAGCAAGACATCATGGGCAATCTCTTGAGCTTTCTCTTTATTAATTATTCATGAAATTCTTAGTGGAGTATCATTTACTTTCAGAAGTTGTTATTGATATTCTTATACACGTATCTTTAGAAGCTTCTGAATCCTAAGCTTCAATAAGTATCACACTAAATAAAGGAACAAAATAAATCTTGAATTGTTATGAATATTAAGTGTGTAATCATCCCTTAGAGAGTTAGAGACCACAGGGTTCTCTCTAATGAAATTTCAAAACTAAATATAAGAGATTTCTCTCTAACAATCCCTCAATTTTATGAGATCGGAGAATTCTCCCTAACAAGCCCTCTAATCTTTTCTTATACAGATTTTGCCCATGGACCTAGAATCATAACTAATTGATATCATAGCCAACATGGGAAATTGAGCAGTTCATGAGAGAAATTCACCGCCTTTCACAAGTGATCAAATCCATTTGCAATGTTCTCAAACAAAGCAAATACAACTTGTGGTAGCAGAAAACAAAAAAAATCTGACGTTACCCAAAAACAACTTGTGATAGCAAAGAAGCTGGTCACATTATATTATGATTCATAAAAAAGACACCTAGTGTTGTTTGTAAGAAAGAAAGATGGGGGCCTAGGTCAAATCAGATACGTAATTATTGGAATCATTGTTGGATGAATTGATATTATTTCATTCCAATTCCTTTCCAATGCCTCACATGGAAAACCCTTTTCACTCCACTTAGCCCTATCCCCCTCTCAGGGCCAAAAAATAAATAAGCAAAAGCCTAAGACAACTTCAACACTGCAGACTACTCTCCAGTATCGTTTAACTTCTTCTCACGTTAAACTGCATTCCCTTGAAGATTATTAGCACTTATTTGTGAAATTGTGACCATCACTTATCTCCTATCCTAACATATAGAGGTTTATTTTCAAGCAGGATGAATGGTTCTTATAACTATGTACTCATGAAGAATAGTAAGAATAGATGCTTATAACATAATTTCTTAATAGTGAAGGTTGAGATGAAGAAAAATGATTTTCTTCCAATAGAAATCTGAGAGAGAGAGAGAGAGCAAACAAAAGAAGTTACAGAACTAAACAAAATGTTAATAGATGCCCTGTTATCAAAGAAACCAAATAAATAAACTTTTCACCTTTCCCTACACTTGATTTTTCATAAAGTTTGTAATCAATTTTGGAGATAGGAGAGGGGGGCCCTTACCAAGCAGCAAGGCAACACCCATTCACCAGACCCTTTGAAAGAAAAAATGAAGCAAAATGGCTAATTACCTGCAAATGAATTAAGCCTGTCCAAATGAAGCATGTGCAACCACTTGTGAACATCAAGATTTAAGCGTACACCAGCAATATTCTGCACTTGAAAAAGACGACTTAACAATACCACAACAATCATGATTTGCGCACAAGATGGGCATGTTGGCTATCATGATTTGAAACTAGAGCATCATATCGAGCTTGCCATAGATAATAAGACCAGGAAGCTATTATTACCACCAAGACCAAATCATTGCTGAATTAAAATGCTTTCATTTATTTATTTATTTTTTTTTAACAAATATCAGGTAGTGAGTTTTCATGGGAAAATTCTGACAAGCATTAGTAAGTCTTGACAATAAGAAAATTGATTTACTTGGTCCTTGGGTAGAAACATATTCATCCATAACATCTTGGCTTGTTCACTCTTTTTCAATTTTACTCCCTAGTCTCCTTGTTAAATACATGATCTTGATTATGGCACTACCAAGTGTTTTTATGTTTTCATTACCCTGAGTTCCTCCTCCTACTCCCCCCACCCCACATACACCACTCCCCCCACCCCACATACACCACCCCCCC
>JAMXBB010000011.1:1590973-1663718 GCA_024138015.1 Lumnitzera littorea
CTTCATCAGCTATAGAATGTAAGCACAATGCAAAGAAAAAGAAAATACTAACTATACCAATACATTCTGACAGGTCATAAAAGAATTATAATATGACACAGTTGAAATACTAAAAACAAATGACAACTTTGTTTGCATGCTGCAATAACACCATATGTCCAAGCAAGATTATGTTGGGATTAAAAGTATAAAACAAGAAAGAAGTTCCTATGCCACCAAAACAGCAAAACCATCAGCTAAGAAGCACCTTGAATTTCCAGAATTATCTTGCACCAAATGCAGCAAAGCTAAAACGGTAATGAAATTACATACCTTAATGTGAATAAGTTGTGCTTCAGACATTTCTACTCCAGAGAACTCACTCGAACAACCAGGCTGACATAAGAAGAAAACTTTACTCATATATTGTACATAAATTAACAAAGAAACCACATCAAACTCCACTTCAAGCACCTAAGATATTCATCATCACATAAAAAAGGACCACTGAAGCAACTGGAAGTTTCAAAAAGAATCAAAACTGGAAGAAAATTATAGACCTCAGCAAAAGCTCGACAGATATGTAATACTTGAGATGATACACATCCTCTATTGCCACCATGAAGAGAAAAAGGAAATTGTACATCTCCTAGTAAATGAGTACAGGAAGTCATTTGGCACCAATACTTGCCTTTTAAAGATCCATGACCGATAACCAGCCATGACCAAGACCAAGTGCAGTCGCTGTAGTTATCACATTAAGCTAGTATAATGCTTAAACTCAGCAGATATATTGATTATGATTAGTATTTGTGAAGCCAAAATCCAATACAAAAAAGAAACGACTGCTTTTCAAAAATTTTCACCAACAATTGGAACCAGCACGGTAGCACTAAAGTCCAAATTCCTAGCCTAGCCTATAAATTTTGATACCTCAAGATTTATGGAAAATATAAGAAAGCCCAAGCATCAACATCGATTCACCATTGAGTCCTAATTACGCAGGTAACATTTCTCAAGAATTGGATCACTCGCAGTTTTCACAAAGCAAAATGTAGGATTCTGATTCTCCAACTCCAAGCGAAATATGGCCAACTAACACTCTCATCAGGAATTGTCTATCTATATTAAAGCAAACGACTCCAATATCCATATAACACAACTCGAATAGGTTAAAAGTTAGGGTTTGGCCCATCCACACACTAAAACGCTGCCGACGAACAACATTTACCCTAATTTATTCCAACTGAAGTCAATCAAAACGTCCCACACAACCCAAGAACAGATGAGAAGCAACCGGAACATGAAATTTAAAGATTAAACTCAATAAATCACCACAAAGAACTTGAAACTTTAAGAAAGAAAGAGGAGAGTGAGAAAGTGGATACTTGCTGTACATAGTTGGCGTGCATTACGACGAGAATGCAAAAGAGAGTGATGGCGATGAAAAGATACATATACTCTAAAGCAGCTCTTATTTTAGGAGTTAGAATCTGCGAGAACCGATCCTGAACCCTAATGAATGTCTGCTCTGGATCCATTTCTCTTCCTCTTTGTTCTATTTCGTCGATCGAACAAGAGTGATCATAAGTACTATTGCTTTTGTGCCTCGATATCTGTTCTTCGAAATCAAAACCCTAACCGATGGATTAGATTTGTGATCAAGGAGGAAATTTTGAAGAAGAAGCAGCATATGAGACCGGTGCTGAAATCCGGTTGTACGTTTTTTACTTTTATGGGCGTTGACGGATTGTGTCCTGTTTGGCTTTTGGGAAGGAAGAACGATTGAGCCTGCCTGCAGGAAAAGATAAATCAATTTATTTGCTGAAAAATGTTAATGAGATTATTTTCATTTTATAGTTATTTATTGGATTTTTATAAAACGTTGACTACCAGTCCGCTATCCTCGGCAAACACCAATGTTTCTCTTGATAATTATTTTATTCTATTCTTGTTCTCATCATAATTATATTATAATTATTATTATTTACATAAAATTGTATCATAATTGAAATATTATATATGAATCTCATAATTTTATATAATCATTAAAGTAAGGAATTTATAGCGTACATAAAAATCAATCAACATTATGTATGTATGCTAAGAGTTAGATAATCGCATGTTGTGGATTCGAAATTTTGAACTATAATAAAAAAATATAATTATAATTAAAATAGATAATTTTACTAAATTACATTATATTATAATTTATCTCATGTAAGCTCGTAAATTAAATAATGGAAAATAACTGAATTTTAGAGATAAATTATTTGAGTATTAAAAATCATAAAATAATATATATTTATAGAATGTCTATTTCAGGTATAATTATTGTATATAATTATATATTTAAAATTATTTAAAATCTTCGAAATTATATAAAAGAAATTAAAAAAAATTAAGTGAAATGATAAAAGTCATTAAAAAATTACCAAGTACAATAAATCCATATATTAAAGGCATTGCAAAGGACTTTGATAAATGTTAGTTGAAAATCTTTAGGTTATGACAGTTAAAAAAGCAATTTTATGAAGAAATATATAAGATCAAGAGAGAGAAAATATTTTATTTGATCCATGCAAACTTTGGAAAAAATTCCAAATACTCTCTTAGAGATTTTTAGCATTTTAGACGTATAGGTAAAATTTGAGAGAATAAACAAAATTTGTAAGCAAAATTCTATAAAAATTATATTAAAATAGCAAAAATCAAGCAAAGCTATGGAGTTAGAGCTTATGCATAATTTAGGTACGAACCACCACCACCTAATAGTGGTGGCAATAGCTAGAAGGATTGATAAAGGGATAGTCGAAGATGGTTACTGGACAGTAGTTTTTTTATTAGTGAAGATTTTGGTTTAAATTTACTAAATTTTGTGAAAATAAGAAATTAATTCAAAAAATTATGAAAAAACTTATTTTGAAATATTTTTGCATGTACTTTTAGGGAAAAATATCAAATTATAAAAATTTTAAGTAAATTTATGACCTACTTACGAAATCACAAAAATCCAATCTATTTTCGAAGTTATTTGAAATAACCTTATTGTCATTTTTTGACACCAAATTTTTTTTAAAACTTCTATATATTGCATATTTTGATCCTATGAGAAGATTTCGACCAAAAATATTTTCTATAATTTTTTTAACCTCTAAATTTAATTAAAAATGCTATTTTAAGATATTTTGTGTAATTAAACCTAAAAAAACCTATTTATGCTACTTCATAAGCTTATTGGTGTTATATATTGTTGAGGCAAGTGATTTGGAATTAGTTGGATTGAACAAAAGTTGAGGTATGCATAAACCATTGATTATGACTAACATGCATTAAGGGATGAATATATGAATTTGGAAATGCAAGTGACATGGTGAGCACAAGCACGGTGAACCTATTGTATAATCATGTTTTATTATGCTTGTAAACAGGAATATGATGATAGGGCAAATCACTGAAAGTAAACTTATAAATTGGTTCTGTTTAGATAATTCTTTATACGGTTGAACCGGTGGAAGGGGGACTTAATTCTTAGTACAAATGCTTAATCAAAATGTTAACTAGTGTAAGAATTTTGAATATAATAATGTTAAGGTCTTGATTAAGCAATGTTTGATGAAAGAAGCATAGTGGTGATGACATTAAAGATATGTTCAGAAGGTTAGTTGATAAAAAGATTTTAATTATAAATATGTTGGAGCCTTGTTTAGAAAGCGATTTAGTGAAAGAAGTATGATTGTAATGATTTTAGAAACTAGGTTAGAAAGTTAGTTGGTTTAGAAAGTTTTTATGGATCACTTTAGAGACATCCTTACAAGGTTAATCTATAAGAAGAGGATTTGATCTTTGATTCAGATACTTGATCAAAACGACCTACATCATAAACTTGTTCAAGAAGTATTTAGTAAGTGGGAATATAATTGAAATGGCTTTGTGGACTTTATCGGAGAAATTGAATAACATGGAATACTTAGAAGAAATGGCTTCAAAGGCTTGTTCAGATAGTTGATTTGAGTAAGTAGTATAATTGGGATAATTTCAAAGACTTGGTTAGATGGTCATTAATTTAAAGACAATTGTTCCAAGACTTCATTAGAAGATTATAAGAAACTCGGTACTAGGTGAGCTTTTAAAACTATGTTTAGAGACTTCAGTAGCAAGTGGAAATTCGGAAAAAAAAACTTACACTACTCCATAGAGATAAGTTATGCCTAGACTTAAATTATTAAAATGAATTAATTTACTTTATATTTAATAATACTAAAGTCATTACATTACATATTTAAGGGAAAACCAAAGTAGACGAGACCCATATGCACATGTGTAGAGCGTTGAATGTTCAAGTAAGTGGGATCGGTGCTTTATCGCATTTTAAAGTATTACTTAAGAATACTTGGAAGTATGTCTCGATTATGATTGTAAGTTAGTTGCCCGTTTGTATATATCGTGTATGCTTAAATAAGGTTTTGCACGTGTTGGATTTTATGTATTGGTTGTTTTAAGATGTTACTTGATTGAACTGTTTGAAACTGCTCTATCACCTCAAAAGTAATCTAACTAAAACTTGACCTAATGTCTAACCAAACATTAATTACAATCCATTAAGGTAATAATTAAGATTCTCAAGCCAAACGAGGACCTTTCGATGAAGATAATAGAAACGGTCATTTCTCGATCTTTAGTTGAACTAAGTAATAAAAAAGAAAGTTATGAATCGTGGTTCAAAATAAAGTTTCGGGCAGAGCGTGTTTCTCCATTATATAAGCCTTAATTTGGTTTCGATTTGTGAAATACACGGCATCAAACTCCTTAAAACTCAAGTTAGATCGCGGCACAATTTTTCTAATTTTACGATGATTAGTCAACATCATGCGATAACATTTACTTAAATATGCATTGTATCTAATTATCCTTACTTAAAAACCTTAGTTACTTGATATTAGATATATGTTATCGTCTTTATCTCACTTATTAAGTAAACTATCGTTCATTCTCTTATAGTTGTTTTGTAGGTTTCTCGGTAGATACGTAAGTATCACTTCAAGTTTCAAAAGTGTAGAAAACGAGGTCAAAGAGTAAGATTCAAGACTAATTGACTAGATTTTTATCTTATTTATTGACTTTGCTGACCTTTAAGAAAACTAATACAGTCTCTTCAGATAACTCTGTAGTTTTTAACTATTGTTACCGATACTATATTCTGTAAACCTTTATAAATTCTTATTATGCTGTTTTTTTTTAAATTATTTATAAAACTCAATTTCTTTTCAAGCTTTTATAATACAAAAGCTCTATTAGAAAATTTCACCCTAAGTTAATACCAAACGTATATTGAGTTGGACGACTCAAAGCTGTGGAGTAAAAAAGACTTAGAGTAAGCTATACCTATGTTAACGTTTAAAGTAGCTAACTTTTAATTTAGGTTAGTTTACACAACAAGACTGTTATAACTCTTTAGTTTGACAATGTAACATTATAATGGAATTACGTGTCTTAATAAATATAATAGGATTAGAATCCCTTAATTTACAAATTAACCATAAAAATTGTGACTCTTTTAGTACCCCATGACGTCATCATGATATCATTTTTTTCTTATGATATTAATCATTAATTATCCATGACAACATTTTGAAAGAATAAATTGAAGGAAATTGAGAGAACATAAATTGAGAAAATCTATTTTCAAATAAATAAGATTGCATTATATAATTAATATAATTTGTAATAATTATAAATTGAATTATTATATCTAATTTATGATCATACATTCATTTATAACATAATAATCACGTTAATTATGTTATATCATGTAATTGTAAAGGTTAAAATAGTTATATTCTAAAAAATGAATATTTATATAACTAATATAAATAATTTTTATCAATAAGCTTATAATTCAATGATATAAATATTAGTCTGTTAATAAAAAAGATCTGATTCCATATCTCATTTAATATTATTAGTTTGCAAAAAAAGATATATCTTTACTGTGATGCCACATAGTAAATTTAAATGCTATATAATTTAATGTAATTAAAAATTATAATTATTATATGTTTATTACTTAATAAATATTAATTATATAATGATGATATTTTATTATATAATTACAATAACCATATATACCTAATATATAATATTATCTTAGTAAAAATTATCATTATTAATTCATATATTGTAATAGTTAGTTAATAATTAAAACTAATCAATATAATTATACATAAATAATATTAGATAGAGGATAAATAAATAACTTTAAGGGTGACATATAAATGATGTTACTTAAGTCAATTTGAGTTTTAATAATATAGATAATTATGATTATAGCATCCCCATTATACACGTAAGGAGCATTCCAATATGTTTTTAGCTATTCAAACCCTATCCTTTAAAGTCATTTAACAAACTAAATCAAAGATTAGTAACTTCGGTCTTCATTCCAGTCAATTCAACTTTTGGCAAAATAAAGAAAGAATAAGTCAATTGAATACAATAATAAGTTAATAACTATATAGGATTTATTACGCTCTCATTTTATTACTCCATAGTCGCTATTTTATTCGTACAATCTGGTTAAGACATGATAAGGTCCACGGTGGACATTCTTCGAAAAATGTTATAGAAGATATAGGAAAATCTCATCGAGCTACACTGTAACGTTTGATTTCAACCACATTATTTGTGTAACCTTTAAAAAAAAAAAAAACTACGCAGGAGAGGACAAAGGTATGGATCCAAGCTTGAAATTCAAAGGGATGATCAAATGGATAATAAAAAATCTTACTAGAATAAAGAAGAGACATCAAATGAAGTTAATATAGCAGTATAACAATATTATTTATTTTTACCGCTTTTAATAATACTTATCGCTTTCTTTATCATTGAAATCTTTCCTCCCTTATTTAAACTTAATCCTAAATTTTTATCCCCTAGCATATAACGTTTTTATAAAAAATGAGGCCTAAAAATACTTTAATGAGTTTAAACAAAAACTATTCTAGCTATGGATAGTATCATATATAAATCTACCACATACGACACTACTTTTCTAAGATTCATCTTCAATTCGAAAACGTCAAAGCTGAATGAATAACAGTACCCTTTTTAAATGGATAACAATTGAAATTGAAATAAATGAATAAATTTTATAAATAAGTTCACCATTATTTAATAAAAAGCCACAACTTTCCTATGTGAAGATTATGAAATTGCGAATTATCTCCGAATTCGAAGAGATTTTGTTTGTTTCTTGTGAAAATTATTAGGTTAACGTTCAGATTGGACACCACAATAAGGTTAAAACAAAAAAAAAAAAAGAAGTTAAAAAGGGAGAAAACAATGATTTCAACGATGGTAGCTTTGGTGGGTTCGAGAACAGGTAGCAATTAAGCTATGGTAGTTATGGTGATGATGTGACCAGATTGTTGTTGTGGCTAAAGTGAAGAAGAAGAAGAAGAAGATGGTGGAGGAGAGTTGGAGAAATACTGATGAATAAGGCCATCCATTTGGTCCAACATGAGCCGCTATGGATATTAGGCGAGATTTTTCATTTCACCAACAAAGCTAATGCAAAATAAACACCATAATAAACCCGTTCCATTGAATAGAGGGGGAATAGCAGTTTCACGTCCCTTCTATTCAGCATCATCTTAAGCTGAAAACGTCGGAATGCAAGGGAGAAACTTCTCACACAACACTGTTAAGAGGAAAAGAGTTAAATGAGCTTAAGCTTTGATGCCAGCAAAACAGCACAGCATCCTATCTAAGAGGAAATAATTGTTGCTCCGGATGTTCCATTCACTCAATATAAAACTCAAGCGAAAAAAATTACAGATGTTTACATGTTCTCCTCAAATTTGATGACAATCCGATCCATTTGTGGTTGATGTTTCCTCACCTGAAAATAGGGGGCACAAAAAACAATTAAATATCTGCCTGGTCTTCTAAATGAAACTCTCTGCTTGCATATAGATGTATCAAAGTGAGCCTAAGCTTGTTATAAGAACTGCTTGTCCACTGGCTCTGAGAAAATTCCGATGCGTGCACAACGTTAATTCCACAATAGAGATAACTGACACTAGCAGCATAATATGGACTAAGAATCCAAAGACACCAAGAAATGGGCTTACTTTTACACCTGCCATCGATAACAGCTTGTGGGATGCTATATATGCAATATCTGATTCGTTGAATCGCTTCTCAACAAAATATATGACTTCTGATACACCAGACTGCCACATGGATAATGCAGATTAGATGACAAGAACAAATGGCAACTTTTGCTGTGAAGAAGCATGTGCTGTCTGAAACTTTAAGAGATTATTGCAAGTGAAGAATAACTGGCATGTACTGAGACAAGATGCTCTGGGTTCCACAGCCATTTCCCCCACCCACCACCCCCCCCCCCCAAAAAAAAAAAAAGGAGAAACACTTAATGGAATTAAACCAGGAAACAAAAGAGGAAAAGAAAACACCTCCTTCGCTAACAAATGCTCATTGAGTCCCTATTATGTGTATCAGAGGAGGTAGAACACACATAATTGGTATTACAAACGGCAAGTCACCATTGCACTGAGTATAATTACAAGGATAATCTTTAGCTTCAGGCTATTTACAAATAAAAAGATACATTTGGGCCTTTGGGTCGTTTCTGGCCCTAAATCCTTCCATTTGATGTCAAAAGTCAAGAGAACCCACTATTGCCGGGTCAAGACATTTAACGACCAGATAACTATTTCAATATTGGCGATTTTATATATTAGATAAACATTATCGTGAGAACAATTGAAGGGTCAGTGGCCAAAGTTATTAACCTGAATAATTATCTTGGCACATTCGTTGCAAGGAAACATAGTCACATAAAGCCTCTGACAAGGGAAAAAAGAACAGAGAAACAGCATTAGTCTCTCTAAGCAAAATGCATAGAAAATTTAGAAAATACCAGGGATGTGAACAACCTGTCCAGCAGCGGAAGCATGATTTGTGTTTAAGATGGCATTTACTTCAGCATGGCACACATATCTGCAATTGATGGACAGTGTAAACCTAAAGGAAATGTATGGTTACCTTGAATACCAGATTTTAACTTTTCATGAGCCACATATCTTTATGAACAGGGTGTGATAAACCATTCTTACATGAGTTTGCTACTAGAATTAAGGGCAATTGGCTGATCCTCAGATTGGAGGACAGAAGTCAAGAGAGGAATTCCTTATATGCTTCTACTTGGTGAGTAAAAACAACCTTCAGTTCCTACCTTATCCAGTAATGTTGTATCTTATTGCTTTTTATCTTTTTGCAAAGACTCTGCCCATAACAGGGCAGCACAAAAATTTCCACAGTAATCACCTTGTCTTCCTTGGTTTTTTCTTTCCTTTATCTTCTGATACCAATTCCCATGAAATACTTGTGATCTTACAAAAATAATCTGGGAAAAGGTAGATTATCCTTATATTCCTTATATTTAAACAAGAACAATTTAAGCAACGTAATAAGCACGAGAAAAAATAGACTCATCCATTTGGTACACATGAAACCAGGACAAACTTTTTCGAGGCAAAAGCATTTCCACAACAGAATCATGTCAACTCCACTGACACAGCTAACAAGTGCGGTACAAAATCTTCAATCTCCATTCCGACCATGGCTAAGAGGATCTTGCAAGGATATTGTGCACAATGACAATGAGAAAATCACGCAAGTTTTCCCTGTTCCCAAATGTTATCTCCATCTATATCCTATCCAATCGTACATCACAATGTATAAGCAGAAAAAACAAAAAGTAGGATCCATATCGTTAAAAATGGCAAAATATGATTGAAAGAACATGGATGAGTACACATTTTAAGGCCGGGAAGCCTGGGTTCGAGGAAAACAGATGTAACTACTAAAACTGCCAAGTGGTGCATAATAAGATGCCTTTTCTGGATAAGTTGCATAATAAGACATTATGTGCCCTCAGATGATGATTTTTCCTGACATGCATAGTGAACTGAACATTCATAATAAAACCACTAAAGTTCCAGTCTCCAATTCACAATTGAGTAAAAGGTAAAACTATAACAGGTAAAGGAAACTTGGGATGGAGAAGATGCTTACGGATACTTGGTCTCCAAAGGATCTCCACTTTTCGATTTCTGAGACACCAAAAGAAGATTGTTGCATAAACTGGTGCAATAACCATAAGACTAGGAGTGAAGTAAATAATGATATTAAACATAAACCTTGGCCCAAGGAAGCTTATCATCTGAACAACCTCTCGGAAATCCATTGTATCCTATGCCTGCACCGTTAAAACCTTAGCCTAAGGAATATGTAGTAACTATCAAGAAATGCAAAGAAAAGGTTAGTGTGCCAAAATATTTAATATAGCTACAAATTTGCATCATATTCATGTTACACACATCATAGATTAAATCGCTGGAAAATATTAAAAGAAGAACTTAAATTGCATATTAAGAGAAAAATGTCTTTCACTTTGTGCCGTTGAGTCAATATTAATAATTGTGTAAAGGGGAAGAGGCTCACCGAGTATAATACCCTTTTCACTGACTAAGCAAGCTCCGACCTGCAACATCAAATAAAATCCATTTCAAAATTCAAATTCATAAATGGCAGGAAAATATCAGAAGAAGAATGTAAAACGGTGCATTGACCTTCTCTGTTTATTAGTCCATATTACCCTTTTACAAATTACATCGCGCGTGGACCACAAGTGTATCATATAATTTCAGAAACTTTACGCAAGTGACGAAATTTTTAGAGTAGTAGCAAACTTTACATAATTCGATGCAAAACCTCCGCATTCGTGGTGAAAGATTATAATTAAATGATAGCGATTACAATCTATTCTAAACCAGTATCTGCATATGGCGCGAGGTTTTCGTTTTTAGGTTTTTAGATCACTTTTGTTTATTTATTTATTTTCTGAGTACATACTACCAAAAGTTGAAAGGATATCAAGAAAAAGAGGGCAAATTACACAAGGTGCAAACATAAGACGCCAATCTGCAATTTATCCACGTAAATTTGGGCTAGAAATTGGAAGAAATAAAAAGAACATAGAGCATGACCTGCCTGTTGGGGTCTTTCGACCTTTCGGCGGACAAGAACGCAATTGACATAAAATAATCATCCCATGACAAATACCTGCAAGCATTCCATTAATGAGGTAATATATTTGGAAAACACTAGAAGATGGGCAGTGAAGAAAGAAAGCAAAAGGCACATACAGACATATCTATATACGTACCCCTTGCGTTTAGATGGATCGAATGGGTCGCTCTTAGAAATGACGCCATTAGTTCTAGGACGGGCCTTGTGTTTTTTGAAATTGTTGCTGTCGGAGAAGAAGAATAGACGGAAGGCGACGGCGGAAGCAAAAGCACCAAAAATAGCGGCGGAAGTCAGCAGAGTCACTTCACGGTGGTTCATTTTTTTCTTTTCGACTGCTGTCGCTCTCTCCCCCTCTTTCCTGAACTTCCCCGCGCACTAACAAATTAGCGGGAAATAATACGACTAGTAATCATTACAACCGGTGAGCTAAAGAGAGTGAAGTGCATAAGGAGTGAAAGAGAGGCAATTGACGGGGACAATTATTTTGAATACATAAAATTTAAAGAGACTTCAAATAAAAAAGTGGAGATGGCCGAGTTGGTCTAAGGCGCCAGATTAAGGTTCTGGTCCGAAAGGGCGTGGGTTCAAATCCCACTCTCCACAATTATGTTTTTATGTACCTTTTTATTCCGTTTTTAATGATTTGTACACAATAGGGGAAAAGGGAAAAAAAAAAAAAAAGATTGCATTAGAAATTTATTATTCCATTTAATTATTTGTACACAACAAGGAAAAAAGAAAAAGAAAAAAGCGTTTCAAACATTCGCATGTAAAATATACGAACGAATAATGCATTCACATTAGGGATATAAAGATAATTATATGAATCTACAATATTAAAGTGATATGTTTTTCTTTTTTAAATCTTTATCCTTACAGTATTACTTGTCAAAAATATAAAATACATATTTATATTAAATGTAATAGATTTTTATTTGGAATGAACAACCATACAATTAGTATGACGTAGCATTGTGGGTGTGTCAAAGAAACATGTGTAATACGATGGATGTATAATTTAGAGGTAGCAGTTGGTAAAATATAAGTTTAAATACTAAATATATTAAATAATCAATTAAAGACAGTTAAAAATGACTTTTCTCTTTAATATAATAGAAGATATTTACAGAATTTTAAATGCATACCTATCTATTATAATGCACAGATATTCAAAACATCTATGGTAACGTTAACATGAAATCCCACTTACAAGGGGATACATTAGTCAAATGCTGACAAAGTAAAACCACCACAAGATCTCATTATTTTTTAACAAACGAAATTTCAAATAAGTTTTCATAATATTTGTGATTACCCATAACTATCTCACAGTTAACCTACTTTCTTTCGTGGATAAGGAGATTAAGTTGATAATTTTATGTGTCCCTTTAAAGCTCCCTGTACTCTTTTAAGTGATAGGAAAGAGTACAAAAAAATTCTACAACATTTTTTTCATTTTGTATTTTAATCCTCAATATTTCAAAAATTTGATTTAGCTTCTCAACATTTACCAATGTTTATAAATAAATCCTTCTAATTGAAGATATTAAAAAAAATTACAACGGATGCCTTTAAGAAAAAGATAAACTCCTCAATGATAATTTTTATCTAATTTTTAAAAATTTTTCATTTGAGTCCAGCAACTAGTCCAAAGGTCCTCAATGATAATTTTTATTTAATTGTAAAAAGTTCACCAACTACTCACCAAAGTTGCCTCTACTGATAGTTCATCATGATATCTGCAATTAAGAACATCAGATTCATTTTCTCCAGAAGAAGAAGATCAGAATAATACACAAGTCGTAGTTACAAGTGTAATATGGAGATTCCATACCAAGGACTTCTCTTTTCTTTGCTAATCCATCCTGCATAACAAGGAATAATGATGTAATACAATTATCATATAAAAAACCATTTTAATAGCAAAAGCAAGTTATTAGCTAATGTATATAACAAGCAAAAAAAAAACATACCAATTGTAAAAGAAGAGACAGAGATATTTACAATTCTATATTTAAATAATTCATCTCATATCATATATATACAACCAAAACCACACGCTAATTGCTCAAGAAAAAAGGAACAGATAACGAAGAAACAGTTACCTATATTCACTATATGTAGACACATTTTTCGAGCTAAATTGGCCCAAAACCTTCGATTTACTGACCGACTCAAGGTTGAAACATGATCGGCCCAATTGGTCACAATCCTTGTTCGGTTTGTTGGCCCTTAAATCAACTTTTTCTTTTTTTTTTTACCAATTAAATTAATAGTTTTAAATTTTTTTTATTAATTTCTTAATTGGTGTTCTTTGAAATAATTATCAGTCTCCTCTCCAGTATTTATACTTTATTTCAAAAATTATTATACAACATAACATGTATAATTTACTAATCGAAATCAGAACGTCATAGTTCAATTTGGATTCTTAGAAAACCTTTAATATATTGATTAATTTTGAATCAAGAAAAAAGAAGCTAAGTATATATGATTATCTAATTTAATTTTTTTTTTTTAAATAATTTTATTTGATTATAATTTAAAAATATCCTAAAGTTAGATTGCTATTTTTAAGAAAACCATAACAAGTGTATGCACACTTTTAACTACCTCTCTCTCCCCAAATAAAAAATGTGGCTTCCTTAATCTCTTAATCTCTTTTTTTTTTTTTTCATTCAAAAGCCGATTTAAGCACGCCATGAACTTGGCCGAACTCTTTTACGGTTCGGAATTAATCCTCGTACGGTCTAAGTCTAACTATATGATTGAAAAATCGCTTCTGCGGTTGCAGAATACCTGACAACAAAATTAGATACAATGAATAAAGTTAAGACAAAATACAATTTATTGCTAGCCTTCTGAAAAAGTTTTAGTCTCACAAATTTCATAAAATTTTTAGAAATGTCTCCAGCACACAAACATTCGAGAAAGGGAACGCCGTGAAATGATATAGTATAATGACAAACTTTAGGCATTAAATTGTTTTTTTTTTTTTTTTTTGGGCCCAAAGACATTAAATTGTTAACATGTGGAATATGCGGAGTGAATATACTTGGCGTAGGGAATATTTGCAAAATTTTACCTTATGTGAGCGAACTTTTGAAAGACGATCTTCTGTGATGTACTTCATCAAATTCTTTACAAAATTTGAGACTTATATTATGTGAAAAAATGGTGCAATATACATTTATCGACTTTAAATATTATAAAATTATATTAAAAAATTATCAAGATATCATTATTACGTCATTTCTTCAAAATTTGATATTAATATTTATATATCGCTTTTAAAGTATTCTGACTGCAAATGCTTAGTACTCGATCTCGGACTTTCTAGGTCGAGTGCAGTTGCTGGCGACTATAATCAAATCAGCTCACCTTCAAAACTCTTCAACAGGATTGTTTTGTATCTCAAACTCCCACTCTTTCATTGTGAGAGCGAACCTGTAATGTTAACACCCTTCATGAATCCTAGAAGGCTTTTAAGAAAGAGTAAATTTGATTGGGTTCAAAAAGAGAGGGAAAAAAAAAAAAAAAAAAAGGTAATTTTTTATTGGAGATTCTGAAAGATGCATATGTCTGAGAGAAGCTTATTTTGGACTTCTAGACTAGACTTGTAAGTAACAAAGTTAGAGTTGATCATTTCGTTATGATTTTCAAGGAAGATCTTATGGAGTCATGGTCAATGTGCAAGTTATGAAAGGAAAAAAAAATTCAATTATTTTCATAACACCTTTCGATTTGCAGAATGGAGTAAAATAATAACCTAATTGCAATTTTTAAGAAATATAATAATTATTCCTAATAATTTTCTTGAAGTCTCGAGGATTGATATGAAAATATATTGTAAAAAATTAAATGATAGATATTCCTTTATTCCTATAAAGAAATTGCAATGTCTTATTTCACAATAATATGGGTTTCATGAAATAGTAATTCTCAATTGAAGGTAGAAATAAGGCTGCATGGGAGGAATACCGTTCTTTCTTATAAAGCCAAACAAATGTACCATTAAGGATTTGCTTTATTATGAATATTCTCATATACTTCGAAGCAATTTTAAGAAAATAATAGTGCCCTTAGAACATGCTTGGATTGTGAAAAATGGACTAAAGTCACAGCAATTGACAGAATTTTACCTCAATAGGGTGATGTCAATCACAGAGCTATTAGTCTTATTCAGGATTTTGTTTCCTTTATAAGGAGTGTATCCTTGTTATAATTTTACCAATTAAATCTTAATAGACAAAAATCAGAAAATAAGCAACGTGAACTTTGTACAAGGAATTCAGCTCTGTGGGATGGATAATATATATAAATTATAAACCAAGTGGAGAAAATAAATCAACTCACACAAAAATTAATTGGCCATTGAAGAAGAAGAAGAAGATTTATTTACTGTGCTGTTAAGAGAGCAATATTCCAACTGGCAATATTCATCGTTGGTATGTGAAGTGAAGATCACCTCCTCATCAATCTGATAAAACATTCTAACTTAATAATATTAATATGCATTGTGAAATACATGTAGATCTAGGGAAGAGCAGATCCTAAAACCATGAACCAATGCAAAAGTGGCTTGTCTATAATGAGCTTGAACCAGCCGAAAACCCACCAATTCATTAGGGTCTCGGCATTTCAAATAACCTAATTCACCTAAATTAGCAGGTGTAAACCAAATTTTATTTTTATGATTTATATTTATATTATATTACATATATATTATAATAACATATATTTTTATACATATTATGAACATTAATATATATATATATATATTATATTATGCACATTAACATATTGGCACATATATTATAGATATTAACATATACAATATAATATATGATATGAAGTATATATTTTACATATATATATATATATATACATAAACACACACATAAATTGCAACCACAAAAAAAAAGAGAGAGAGAGAGAAAGGAAGGAAGAAAAAATTCTTTGAGATTCGATTCACATGAACAAAGTTAGAACTGCGATCCAACGGTTCCGAGCTGGTTTTGGATTGGGTGAAGCCCCACCGTAAGTCTATATCCATGTGTTGCTTGGGAAAAAGAACCACTGCCATGAGGAAAGAGAAATGTTGATGCATCGATGAGGCAAGAGATATAATACAAAAGGTAGAAATAGTAAAATTCAGTGTGTATATATATATATCCCCGAATTAAAACTGTTAAGCTGCAGTTCAAAATTCATGAGTCACTCACTGCATAAAAACTAAGTCTTCCAAAAAATTAGGGTTTGTGTGTAGTGTCACCGCTTAAAGGTAAGTCGTTGTCTCTAGAAGTCGTTAGAAAGGAAAATTTCTTTTTGTTTTCCCCCCCTGAGGTTCCCAGGAATCGGGGTACAGTCACAGGGTTTGATAGCTACAATATCGTACTCGTTGAATAGTTGTCCTGCAATGTAATACAACCCCAAAAGTGTACTACAAACACCATATGACTTGTACTGCAAATGATAAGATTGTTTATTGACTTAAGATTACCACTACTGTCCTAAAAGTAATTATCTAATACTTAGTTAACTCAATTCAAACCATTTTATATATCCGTAATCTTATTCAATTAACTTAAGTGGTATCGATTCTCTTTAGTAAGTGCCATTAAGGTACTAATTAACATTTTAAAATCAATTTATATTTCATGAAAAAAAATATATATAAATATATAATTTTTTTTCTTTTTTCATAAAATATAAAAAACGCATTCGACGTAAGCTATGACGTAATTATGTGATTAAATTATGTCCCTATCTTAATCTTTACGACCCATCTCATGATTAGGGTCTTGTCTTCCTCAATAATCTCTTTCTCTCTCTATCGTAATCCTCTCCCAAACGATGGATAAAAGAGATTAATATTTTCAATCATTTTATCTATCTTGTCGCTATCGTTTCCATTGAGGAGATGATACATTGACTTTGTGCGTGGTTTACAAATGTAAGCTTGTGCCCCTCATATATATCGGTCCACATCATGTCTTGATCTCAACACGATGATATACATATATACATATCTGTATGAGGTAATCTCTCTCTCTCTCTTCCTCCATTGTTTTTTTTGCCCCATTTTCTTCTTCATCTTAGCGTCGTCTTCATACTCATACTTTCTCATATAATAGATACATCAAAATATCTAGCAAGGATTTGGTAGGTAGAAAAAAAGGTAACAAACCCTTCGCCACTTATCAATGAAGTCTTTATTATTTTATTTCATTTTTCTTTGTTTTTTTTTTTTTTTCCTCTTCAAGCACAGACATATATATATATTTATATATATGAATATAATGATGGATACATCCAAATATCTAGTCCTAGACGCATATTGATATACCTTTTCTTTTCTAAAAATGGGTTTGGAATATTGATATACACCCAAAACTTCAAAATCTTCAAATCTAGGGTTTTTCTTTGCGAGTATGTGCGCGCGCATATATACACATATGTATTTTTTGTGTTTGAAGCAGAGAAATAGTTAATGATATTTCCATCCTTCATCCCATTAAATTCTTCATAAATTCAAGGGTGGCCACAATTTAATTTTTGTGCATAAGAAAAATGCACAAGTTTGAAATTATTATGTAGTTACCCCTTTTGCAGGATATTGAATTTGCTCAATCAGCAAATTTGAAAAAAATTGAATATGTCCTCTCCACCAAGGCCGTTTGATATCCCTAACAATCCAACAGAAGCCGGAAGCAGCAAAAATTACACCCAAGATCGCGACCTCGAAGCCGGCTTGGATGATTTTTGGCCGGATGATCTTGATCCACAAGTAATCCATGGTGACATAAGTGATCTCATCGAAGACCCTACTTGCCTTCTAATTAGTGACCCAATTTTGGAGATGGATCAAAATGTAGCAAAGACGGTAGAGACAGGAAACGACGACACAACGGTCCAAACTAGTACTAGTCAACAAGAAGAATCAAGTTATGATCAAAATCCCGATAATGTCCATCATGGGAGGCTGAAAGGTACAGAGATATTGGGTGATGGAAAAGGAGAGAGTGACGATGGCTCCAATTTGTCAACAAAGAAGCAACACCATAATGCTAAGGAGAAACTCAGAAGGATGAATCTTAATGCGTCTTACTTGGCCCTTGGAGCATTACTTCCGCCTTCTCGCATATCAAAGGTTAGTGTTCTTTTACGTTGTATATGAATCAACTCACCATCTTATACATAAAATTGTTATAGTTTTGTTTATTTCGTGGGAAATGTTTCTCGGGGTTAATCTTTCAAATATTTGTTATAAATCAAGTCTTCAAATCGTTAACTATTATTGAATTAATTTAAAGATGTTGTCATTAATACTACTTTTTACCCGCCATTAACGAGGGGAGATAATCCTCGCAATTCATGGTCAATGACACGGTTGTTAACAGTCATAGAAAATGTCGATTCCTCAATTTCTATTAACATTTTTTTCTACCATCTTCGGTTGTCACTTTGTTAGTGTTATAAACTATTATTATCTGCAAACCCTTAAGGCTACAAAGGAAATATTTGATAGTTAAAAGTTTAATCATAACAAATATGACAAAAAAAAAAAAAAAAGTTTTCAAAAAAGGTCCCAAAGAGTTGTGACCTTTTTCTACCGCATGTGTGAATAATTGATAATCGGCACCTTCGTATATCTACCATTTTTTAGGATCTTCATGTTTGTCATGGCAACTTGCTAAAGTCTCTCTAGGCTAAATATGTTACTTATGTTAGTGTTTGATACTCTAAATGTTGCCTTCTCGTTAGAACCATCATTGTATGCTAAAATATGTTATATATACACTCGACTCGATGATAGTGTTTGATACTATACCAGTACTACAATGTTGGTTTTCCACTTAATCTACTAGGCTATTTGAGAGTAATAAAATCCCAATAGGTTATAGATTATTCTCTCTTTCGTTGGCTTCTTCTTCTTCTTCTTCAAGTAGGGCTAGTAAAATCATATTCCTATGCGTGCAACTCGCAGGCCATTTCATTAATTACAAGCCTACGTACAGGTAACTGTAAAACATAAATGGGGTTTGAACTCTCTAAACCTAACTATGATTTAAGGTACAAGAATTCGAACATAAATACCACGTTAAATTTGTGCATTTCCTAAGTAAAAATTAGACACGTATTCTTGATAATAATATCAGTCACATGTTGCTATTATTCGGGCGTTATAAACTCACTAGCCATGATTAATATTCGGCATTATAATCAATATTGTATTTGTTGCATCGCAAAATATGTTTACATAATTTTTTTTCCGATATTTATTGTAATCAAAGTCTTACAATTCTTAAATAATATTATTATAGTAGGTAGCTAATGATTGGAGGTGAAAAAGGGGAAATAATTTCTATTATTAAAAAGAGATAATCATTTTCTTTAATTACCGTTAACATTTTCCGCACTTGGTAATAATTTAAAAAAAAAATTAATTAGTAATAATATACGGCTGACATTGTCGTCCTCGTACGTTACAAAGTACAACAACAGCATCTGCAATCTATTGAGACTTCTGCAATACTATGTGACAGCTACGGGATCTGATTGTATTCATCCATGGAAACTTGACCTTGTCATTTATTATGCTCTATGTTCTAATGTTGTTACTAGGTCGTACAAAACATAGCTTTCTCCGAAATATTCAATGTTTAAATCCTCCATATAGAGATGGTATTTTGCAGAAGAGATGGACTGCACCAGCTATAATAGATGGAGCACTCGATTATATTCCTGAACTCAAGAACGAAATCGAAGACCTAACACTCAAGAAAAATCAATTACTACAACCGCTGCTGCTGCCACCAACATCATCATCATCATCGGTGCCTGAAAATAGTACTAGTAAGCAATTAGGTTTTGACCCTTCAGCAGAAACTACGTCGATTCAAGGTCGTCGTGCAGTCACCGTTTCAGTGCACGAAGTAGGTAGAGGTGAAGTGGTTGCTCAAATATGCATGCAGAAAAGAGATGGAGACAACGATGTGTTTTCCAGTCTTATGAGAAAGGTAGAAGAAGACCAACCTGGCATATCCATTCTCAGTGCTTCCACTCTTCTTGTTGGGGATGATAGAATCTGCTTCCACTTGCACATTAATCAGGTAATAATAATTATATTATTTCTCCAAGCATATAATTACGGCTTATTCTACAGTCATGTCATCGATAGAAATATATAGTTCATCCTCTAACCATTGAGATTAAGATTAACTATAAAATTTAATACAACCGACCATACTTTATAAGAAAATAAATTGCAATTTGCAATATGATCACAAAGAAAATATTGGAAATTGTAACCTATTGAAAAGGAAATGGATATTAGCATTTGTATTCAAACAAAAAGCATATTGCCAATTAATTATTGTTCCTAAAATGATCTCCCAAATGAAGGAATATAAATTAGCCAAAACAACTTAGCTCAAGCTTGAACACTGCTATAAATTTTAAATTTCAAACTTAATTAAGCTTAGGGTTTTTTAATGGTGTAAATTTTAGATCTTTTAATCAATCACGGCCTTACTAATCTTATTTAAGCTTTTACCTTTTAATTTTGAAAACTTATATTTAAATAAAAAAGGTCAAATTGAAACTAGAAGACAAGTTAAACTCAAAGCATGATTAATATCACATATAATTAGAGAGTTGGAACTTAAGTTTAACTATTCAAATAACTCAAACTTTGCTAATAGTTAAATCATTTTCCACTCATTATAACGTATCGATCTAAAGTAGTTTGCTAACTGGTTTTGTCCAGTTTCACCTTTTGATATATAAGTTTACTTTCCCTAGTTAAGTAGATGATTTACCATATTTATATTTGCTTAAAGAATTCATAAATGGATGGTGTTATTTAAAGGCGAGGCAACAATCCTAATAATTATTGCATCTAGGTTATATCTTAAAATGCCAAAATGTTGTTTATATAATACATTCGAAAGTGTTATCCCTCGTTGCTTAGAAATAAATAAAAAAAAATTTTAAAGCAAAAAGAAAGAAAGAAATAGAAAAGGAAAGGGGGAAAAAAAAAAGATAAGATAGGACTAAACATTAAGCAAAACAGTACGAATAAATCATAATAAACATATGACTTTTTACATACAAGACATAACTATTCCTGTTGGTTCAATTTTATTAACATTACAGTGTATAGA
This sequence comes from Lumnitzera littorea, assembly GCA_024138015.1. Lineage (NCBI taxonomy): Eukaryota > Viridiplantae > Streptophyta > Magnoliopsida > Myrtales > Combretaceae > Lumnitzera > Lumnitzera littorea. The sequence continues at coordinate 1,612,240 of JAMXBB010000011.1, forward strand.
TGATTAGTAGGGTTTTCCATACAAGAGATGACAAAACTAGTCTTACGTTAGAGAACTAATTATGATAATATCCCTACAACATAGGTATATACTATATGTTTGCCCATCCTCTCACTCTCACGTAACTAATGACAACGTGAGAATTAGGGATGTTGTTATTGGATGGGTATGGAAACCTTTCATAAAACTTAAAATTGATTTTCGTATCATGTTAAGTGTTCTAAAACCCATTGAAACCTATGGGATTTTCTAAATTCGCTAGATGTACTAATGCAATTTCATTAAAATAATTAAAATTTATGTTTTTATGGAAAAACCTATTCTTAAAAATTAAATTGTTTGTATACAAAATAGTACAGACCATCATGCAATAAACTATATATCAATTCAATAAATAATGTCAAGGTTAGAGTTGTTATTGAGTTTGGGTTTTTTATTGAGTATTAAAGTTTTTCGAAAACTTGACAAAAACTATGGTAGGGTTTTAAAATTTTTCCAAAGACTTGTCTCATACTCTATAGGGAAATAGTGTATTGGGTTATTATCATGTGAAATTGAATCAAGTAGCCTATAAGATCCAACTTGCTTGCATCCCTAGTGAGTGATGGTGAGATCTTTATTGAGAGTGTGTTATGGTACATTGTTAGCATATCAAAACATGGCAAGAATGCATTATTAGAGTATTTTTTTCCTGCATAAGATGATAGTTGATGTCAATACGTTTGGTTAGATCGTGTTGGATAAAATTCACAAAGAGATAGATAATACCAAGATTGTCATAACATGGGATGGTAGGACATCAAAAAAGAAAGCCAAGTTCTCTAGCAAGATGGCAAACAACGTAAGTTAAAGCAAGATATTTAACTTCAATGAAGCTATTAGATATTATAGGTTATTTCATAGATTGCTAAAAAATGAGGTCTTATCCTTTTGGTGAATTTGCGAATATCAAATTAACTTGCCTAGTTTACATCAACATAAGGGGTCAGTGATAGGAAGGTGTGCAATAGATGGGTAGGCCATCAAAACTGTAGCCCAAATATAATATAGAATACATTTTATAACCTTTAATAGTTAGTATCTAGATTATGCATGAATTGACGCAAATGATTATCTGCAAATGTAATATCTTATGGTAATAGGATATTAAAGAGCGCCTATGATTTCATAAAAGTTGGTGGGTTAGGTAAAGGGTTGAAACAAAATTCACTAAGTTGCACATAAGGGAATAATATTGTTTGAACATGTTTGGGCAGGTTCATCTAATGCCTTTCGAGAATATCTTTAACATATTGTGAATACGAGAAGAGAAGACCTTGAGGTGTGCGTATAACATATATGCCTAATAAGAAGTTATTTCCCCTAAGCCTTTTGCAAAGTTGTCAGAGAACAAAGTGGTGAAATAAGGGATAAGTGAATTCGTAGTTACCATTAAGAATGAAGCTGACGTAAGGTACCAAAGTATCAAATCCCTTAAAGTAAATAAACATAGATGTGTCATGCTTGTTGTTGGTGAAATTTGGAATACAAGTATGAATGTGTAAAACAAAACATGTCAAGCTTACAGGGTGATGGGGCTATAGTCCACAATCACTCTAATACCTAAGTTAGTAAATTAAGTGAAGTGTTTAGAGAGAGAATAAGTTTAGAAAGCTATTAGGAGCCTTACTATTGCATACCTTTAAGATTATTTGATAACTATATTAGGGTAGTGGCTAAAATATCTTAAAAACGTAACACTCTAAGAATTAGAGCACATGTTTAATGTGAGAGATAAGAGGCAATTTAGTGGTTACCTTGCTTGATAACTGTCAAATTGTTTATGTCTCTATCTTAACAATTGAATGTCTTTGAAATGTCCTTAACTTTTCTAACAAATTGTATACGAAAACACCTGATTTATTATCATAACTAGATCGCAAGTTGTGAGAGCGACTAGTTCAACCCTAAAAGGTCATACAAAGGTAATTTAACTTGGCTCGTAACTTAAAGTAGGTCGAATCCTCAATTGAGAGACCTTAGCAAAAATATATTATCAACAATGCCAACTTTAAACAAAGCTTAGTTGGAGGAGACAACTATTGAACTAATATGATTAGGCTCGAAGAGCTTGTTTCAAATTATAAAAGGACTTTTGAAGACAACAAATGCAGTGAGGATATTGGGTTTAAATGAATCTAAGTGTATAACGTCTTAGGCCAAAAGTAGTGAATAAATTAATTGACCAATATAAATGAGCTAATTAATCATTTGGCTCAAAAGTTATAACCATATATTAAGATTAAGACTAACTATAAAATTTAATACAACCGACCATACTTTGTAAGAAAATTAATTGCAATTAACCATACTCATTTATGATCACAAAGAAAATATTGGAAATTGTAACCTATTGAAAAGGAAATGGATATTAGCATTTGTCTTCAAACAAAAAGCATATTGCCAATAATTATTGTTCCCAAAATGTTCTCCCAAATGAAGGAATATAAATTGGCTAAAACAACTTAGCTTAAGCTTGAACACAGTTATAAAATTTAAAGTTCAAACCTAATTGAGCTTAGGTTTTTTTACTGGTGTAGATTTTAGATTTTTTTAGCCAATCACGGACAGACTAATCTTATTTAAGCTTTTTTTCTTTTTAATTTTGAAAACTTATATTTAAATAAAAAAGTCAAATTGAAACTAGAAGACAAGTTAAACTCAAAGCATGATTATTATCACATAACTAATATAATTAGAAAGTTGGAATTTGAGTTTAACTATTCGAATAACTCAAGTTTAAGTTCAGTCTTAACTTTCCTAATAATTAAATCATTTTTCACTCACTATGAAGTATTAATCTAAAGTAGTTTGCTAAAATGGTTTTGTCCAATTTCACCCTTCCAACATGTAAGTTTATTTTCCCTAATTAAGAGATAACCATTGAAAAGATCATTTCTAGTTGATTAATTAATCAAATTGGTTGTAACTGAAAAATTTATTGCAATTATTTTTTTTGCCCTTTTGTTGAGTAGATAATTTTCTGTATTTATATATATATATATATGTGCTTAAAGAATTCATCAATGGATGGTGTTATTTAAAGGCAAGCCAAAATTGACATGGCTATCACTTGCTTATTATTATTGATGGATGATATGAGGCAAGTGCACCTATCAGTTTTAATATAGCGGATGTGAGTCCGAGTTGATCTCTCAGAGATTTCGAGTACTAATATTAACCTTAGCTTTATTATCTAACTAGAAAATTGTGATAAGTTGAATGAATTAAAAATACTAAAATTAACCATTTAAACTAATTATGAAACTTGATTAAGCAAATTAGAAAGCAATAAAACTACGAACGACTTCAAGAAATTAATAACGTATTTAGGAATTATTTCCCCTAGTGTTTAACATGTAATCACTTAAAATATATTCAATTCAGTTTCTATTATTCTTGACCGGAGGGATTCACAATTAAAGTTAATACCTTTCTTAAGCATATTAACCCTAATCCTAAATTATTTACCGGAATCTCTTCACTTAGTAATATAACTTAGAATTGCATTAACTTATAATGAATTCCCACACAAACAATCAACTTTCCGGAAGAAACATGTATCTTATCTTTAAGTATACATGTAATTCTCTCCAATTATGCTAAGATCTAATTACACATGCAATTTCTCAATCATCATGCATAATATCATAAATTGATACTCTAGAATTATCAATCAACAATTAAACAACATAATTGAATCAAGAAAAGATAGAAGCTTTATTGAAATTATAATTCAACCTAAGGGTCACATGAAACCCTAGGTTCCATAATCCTAAATACTTGAATTCTAAGCTATCATAATGAATCTAAAAATGAGTTCCATCAAAAACATAAAATAAAACATGGAAAACCCCTTTTGTTTAATGAACAATCTCTCTAATCTTGAAGTTGATATTGCTCTCGACTTTTTCTTCTCCTTCTCCTTAAGTCTCTTCTCTTTCTAGTGTCTCGTTCGTTTCTCTAATGTCTCTCTTCTCTTGAAACCCTAGTATGTCCTTTTATATATGTGTTATAAAGATTTTGTTTTCGTCACTAGGCACGGCTTGGGACATGGCCGTGTCCTCAGGTCGTGTAACTTTCTGCACCTAGGCAAATTTTTCTGCATAACTTCAAAACTTCATAACTTTTTCATTTGAACTCCGAATTGAGTGAAACTTGATTCCTTTTCTTCGTTTTCGATCCTAGAACGCGTTCAAATCTTGAAATCAAAATTTTACTCAATTAAGTATCATTTTCTTTAAATAAAACAAAAAATGTAAGGGAAATACTATAAAATCACCATATAAAATATGTTTAAAATCAGAGTTATCAAATTTCCCCATACTTGAGCATTTGCTTGTCCTCAAGCAAATAAATCAAAACAAAACTTTCGGGACAAGAAACGCTAATCAAAATTTATCACTATTTAGGAAACCGGTGAACGAATATACTTGACCCGAAAAAAAGTAAGAAAATCATTCTCAGCTAACTTGCAATAATAAAGTCAACCAATTTCATCTGACCATATTCGAATGCTTCAACCATACTTAATACTAGAGTTCACTAGTTAATTTATGAAAATCAAAGTTTAACCGAGCCGTTAAAAATTAGATTTAACATCTCGCCAACCGAGAAAGAGTCATAAAAATTTTGTCCATTTGACTAAAGTGTATACAATTCTCTCTTTCATCTCACCAAGCACCATAATCTAAAACAAACACATTTTACATCCACTCATCCTCTGATCATCCCCCTAATTCATGCTTTTGTTGAGAGGTCTTTTGAATTTACTTTATTTAAGCATAATTGCATTGGTAGAGGGAAAGAATCTCGCTCTTCTGACGGACCAAGACCGATCCATACCAACTTATTTCTTATATTAATAGCGGGAAAGAACCTTGCTCTTTTGACGGACCAAGGCCGATTCATATCAATTTTTTTCATTAGAATTGGCATTGGGACTCAATCTCGCTCTTCTGACGGACCAAGACGAATCCTTACCAATTTTTCTATTCATACACTTGTTATTACTTTTGACCTCCAATCATTGTGATTTTTTAGGGGTTTCTCAAAAGAAGAATTTTATTTGTTTGTTTGCTAAAAATTATAGGGCTCTAAAAATTTCTAAGAGAAAGGTATACATAAAAGTAAATTTAAAAATAACCATGACTAATTCTTAACTAGTGATGTTGCTCTAATCTTAAGTCTTAAAGTCTTAAGCTAAATAATTCGTAACTTTGCCCTCTACAAATTTGACTAATCAATTCTAATAAAGTATAATAAGATCAATAACGATCAACATGACATAGTTGATTTGGCTTAATACCAATTAATCACTTATTGCAAGTTAACTTAAAAATTAATTGGGTCAAATGTGAATAATTGGTATCCTAAATGGTAACAAATTCATATATATCCCTTCCCCACACTTAAAAACGTACATTGTCCCTGATGTACCACGAAAAATCATAGCAGTATGAAAAAGCAGCATAGGGAAAAAGGAAACATATGTACTGAAAGGAAACTAATACTTCCTTGCCAGTCGAAAAGAAGTGCAAAATGAAGAAGCATCATCATGATATATAGCAGAGTTCACAAGCCTTGATTAACAAAAGACAACACAAAAAATTATAAACTAAGAAGAAGGATCGGAATCCGTCTCTTCATCATCCTCATCAGATGGTGCCTCCGCCATGGTTTCATCATTGTCTTCTTTACTGCCCTCAACATCCTCTTCACTACCCCCAGTTGCCTCTTCCTCACTATGAAAGAATAAAAACGAAGTAAACTCTCAAACAAAATACATGTATCAATTCCTAAAAATCCTAAACGTTGAGTAGCTAAACATGCCTAAACAATGAGGAAAATAAAGCATAAACAATGAGGAGAACTTACTTGAATCAGGAACGTGAGGAAAAGATGAAGAGAAGAGAAGAGGAATATGTGTTGATGTTTGGAAGTGTTTGAGAGAGTGTGTGTGTGTGTTAATAAATTGTGCAGGTCGTGTGGTGAGTCGTGTGGGTGCTGGGCGGATACAGGCTGGGACACAATCATGTCCCATGCCCGTGTAACATTCTGTGTTTTTCGTAGATTCTAGACATACACGGGCTGGGACACGACCGTGTCCCATGCCCGTGTGACTTTCTCTTCCTATGTATGAAAATTGGACGGACACGGGCTGGGACACGACCGAGTCCCATGGCCATATAATGGGAATTCTGGGTGCACACGGGCTGGGACATGATCGTGTCCCTCGCCCATGTAACTTCCTGTGCCCACGTAGTGAAATCGAAATCTAGGTGGACACGGGCAGGGACACGACCGTGTCCCCCGCCCGTGTAACTTTCTGTGGGTGGACAGTTTTGAAGGTCTGGATGGACACGGGCTGGGACACGACCGTGTCTCTTGCCCGTGTAACCTTTTTTTCTCTCTTTTTTTTTTAATTTAAAGAGAAAGGAAACTTAAAGAAATAAAAATAATAAAACTAAAGAGAAAAAGCAACATTAAACTAAAAGGGAAAAAAACTATGACGAAAAATTGAAAGAAAAAGAAAAGAAGCAAAGCAAAGTGAGATAAAACGAAAAATAAAATGAAGAAAACTTAAAGAACTAAAGCATAAGCAGAGTTAGACATGGGTTGCCTCCCAAGAAGCGCTATAGTTAACGTCAATAGCTCAACAGGATACGTCTTCTCATGATTCTTTATCCAGGTGGAGATAGGACTCCTCCTATATCTCGTTTTCAAACCCTTCATACAAGTGTAAATTTGCCCTTAGGCCATCGATCTTGCCAATTCCATTTCATTAGTGCATAACTTCCATAGTTTCTCCCCTTATCATGCCACTTATCAAATTCATGTAGCCTAAACTTTTTCATCTTGTCCGCTTTTACCTTAGATGCGGTTATCATTGGAAGTTTTGAACTTTTCACCACAAAGGCATGTTCCAAATGATTTCTTAACAGTTTTGGTTCCAAAGATGGTGGCTTCTCTTTGAAAGATCTTAACCTAGGATCCTTTGACTTATGAAGTTGATCAATCCCTTTCTTGTCCACAATAGATTCATGAACTTTTGTTTGAGCTAACATTTCTGCATAATTGGGGTTAGTCACCAAATTTTCATCTCCCTTTTGCAAGCAATAGCTCGAGGAATCCTTGGCAAGCGTTTCCTGCACACATATAGATATAACAACATTAGTGGCATTAACATTGTGACCTATGTCCTCTGGGTCAAGAAATTTGTTTGTTGCCTTTGGAGTTTTTAAAACTATTTCATCATTCCCGACCCGTAATATCAACTTATGCTCACCAACATCAAAAACAGCCATAGCAATAGCTAGGAAGGGTCGACCTAAAATGATTGGCACCTCAATATCTTCATCTATATCAAGTATAACAAAATCTACGGGAAAGATGAATTTATCTACTTGCACTAAAACATTTTCTATGATGCCTTTAGGGTATGTAATAGACCTATCAGCTAATTGAAGACTCATGCGCGTTGGTTTAGGTTCTCCTAACCTTAGCTTTTTAAACAATTTATACGGCATCAAATTTATACTAGCTCCTAAGTTTGCCAAAGCATTTTCTACTAACAAATTGCCAAGCATACAAGGAATAGTGAAACTCCCTGGATCATTTAATTTTTGTGGCAGCTTTTTCTGGAGAAGTGCCGGGCATTCCTCGTTCAATGTGACGGTTGTAAGCTCCTCCAACTTCTTCTTGTTCAATAGAAGATCCTTTAGAAATTTCACATACTTTGGCATCTGCAAGATAACATCAACAAGAGGTAAGTTAATGTGCAATTGTTTGAAAATATCAAGCAATTTACCAAATTCCTTATTCGGATCAGTGTAACTTTGCTTAAGGCAATGCGGGTAAGGGATGGGAGGCTTGTACTCCTTCACTTTCGGTAGTTCCATACTTTCTTTTGATTTTAGTGGCTTTACATCTTCCTTACGGTTGACTTCTACTTCTTTCTCAACTACTTCCCCACCATCCTTCTTCTCTACTTGTAGTTTTCTACCACTTCTCAAGGTCACAGCATTAATATGTTCCCTAGGATTGACCTCAGTATTCCCTATGGTCTTTCAGAGATTAGCTTTACAAGTTGACCAATTTGGTTCTCAAGGTTACGATTTGAAGCCTCTTGATTCCTCAGCGAGGATTCAATGTTGGATAAGCGAGCTTCATTGCCTTAAATGTATTTTGTGAGAAGTTCTTTCACACTGGACTTCTTTTCTTGAGGGAAAGGAGGTAGGAATGGTCTTTGAAATCCAGGTGGGCCAAAGTTGGTCTTCTGCTGGCATTGGTTTTGGTTTCCCCATGAGAAATTGGGATGATTCCTCTATCCTGGATTGTAAGTGTTGTTATAGGGGTTATTTTGTTGCTTAGGTGGATTTCCTAGATAATTCACCTGTTCCAGTTGTTCTTATGCTCCATACCCTTGCATACCAAAGTCACTTACATCCGATTGCACTTGTTGAGGGCCAACAGAGAGTGCATCAATCTTCTTACTCAATAGGTCTACCTTGGCTGCCAGAGTAGTGGTCAAGTCTACCTCATAAATTCCCATGGCCTTTTGCTTAGCTCTAGTGGTTTCCCACTGATAATTGTTCATCATTATTCCTTCAATTAGGTTTTGTGCTTGCTCAGGTATCTTTGTATTCAAAGTATCTCTTACGGATGCATCAATCATCTGTCTCGTAGATAAATTGAGACAATTATAGAAGGTCTGAATCTGCATCCATAATGGAAGGCCATGATGTGGGCACCTCCTGAGCAAGTCCTTAAACCGCTCCCAAGTATCATATAACGTCTCCGCTTCCAATTGAGCAAAACAAGAAATATCATTTCGAAGTTTAGCGGTCTTTGCAAGTGGGAAATACTTCTTCAAAAATTTCTCTACCAATTCATTCCAAGTTGTGATTGAATTTCTTGGTAGGGAGTTCAACCACTGTTTTGCTCTACCCCTCAAGGAGAAAGGAAATAGCCGCAGTCGGATGGCATCATCCGTGACTCCGTTGATTTTAAATGTATCACAAATCTCTAGAAAGCTAGAGATGTGGGCATTAGGATCTTCATCTTGGAGACCATCAAACTGAACATATTGTTGCACCATTTGTATGATGTTAGGTGCAATTTGGAAGTTATTAGCCGCAACGATTGGCCTTGCGATGCTAGAGTCAGCTCCAATAAGTGTAAGCCTTGAATAGTCGGACATGGTCCGATTTTCTTCATTCTCGTTGTTAGCCATGTGTGGTGGATCTTCTTGCTCGATGAATTGAGTGTTGGCCTCTTCACCTTCTTCCTTGATTTCAACGATTGACTCGTTGTCTATGGTCGCCACAATTTGTCTAGGTCGCGATCTCAAATTTTGAAGGGCAGTTCTCTCAATTTCAGGATCAAGTTTTACCAAATCTTCCGAGTTGCTTCGGGTCATGCATTACAAGGGTAAGAAATATAAAATCAATTGCAGCTCTAGGTAATAAAAATAAACAATGAAAACAAAAGAAAATAAAGAAAAAAAATGGTCAAAGTAATAAAGTAACTAGTGTTCTTAATATTGAAAATCCCCGGCAACGGCGCCAAAAACTTGATATGAGGCAAGTGCACCTATCGGTTTTAATATAGCGGATGTGAATCCGAGTCGATCCCTCAAAGATTTCGAGTATTAATATTAACCTTAGCTTTATTATCTAACTATAAAATTGTGATGAGTTGAATGAATTAAAAATACTAAAATTAACCATCTAAACTAATTATGAAACTTGATTAAGCAAATTAGAAAGTAATAAAACTACGAACGACTTCAAGAAATTAATAACGTATTTAGGAATTATTTCCCCTAGTGTTTAACATGTGACCACTTAAAATATATTCAATTCAGTTTCTATTATTCTTGACCGGAGGGATTCACAATTAAAGTTAATACCTTTCTTAAGCATATTAACCCTAATCCTAAATTATTTACCGGAATTTCTTCACTTAGTAATATAACTTAGAATTGCATTAATGTATAATGAATTCCCACACAAACAATCAACTTTCCGGAAGAAACATGTATCTTATCTTTAAGTATACATGTAATTCTCTCCAATTATGCTAAGATCTAATTACACATGCAATTTCTCAATCATCATGCATAATATCATAAATTGATACTCTAGAATTATCAATCAAAAATTAAACAACATAATTGAATCAAAAAAAGATAGAAGCTTTATTGAAATTATAATTCAACCTAAGGGTCACATGAAACCCTAGGTTCCATAATCCTAAATACTTGAATTCTAAGCTATCATAATAAATCTAAAAACAAGTTCCATAAAAAACATAAAATAAAACATGGAAAACCCCTTTTGTTTAATGAACAATCTCTCTAATCTTGAAGTTGATGTTGCTCTCGACTTTTTCTTCTCCTTCTCCTCAAGTCTCTTCTCTCTCTAGTGTCTCGTTCGTTTCTCTAATGTCTCTCTTCTCTTGAAACCCTAGTATGTCCTTTTATATATGTGTTATAAAGATTTTGTTTTCGTCACCAGACACGACCTGGGACATGGCCGTGTCCTCAGGTCGTGTAACTTTTTGCACCTAGGCAAATTTTTCTGCATAACTTCAAAACTTCATAACTTCTTCGTTTGAACTCCGAATTGAGTGAAACTTGATTCCTTTTCTTCGTTTTCGATCCTAGAATGCGTTCAAACCTTGAAATCAAAATTTTACTCAATTAAGTATCATTTTCTTTAAAGAAAACAAAAAATGTAAGGGAAATACTATAAAATTACCATAAAAAATATGTTTAAAATCAGAGTTATCAAATTATACCAAATTTTGGGGTTTGGCAACAATCCTAATAATTATTATATCTAGTTTATATTTTAAAATGCCAAAATGTTGTTTATATAATACATTCAAAAGTGTTATCCTTCGTTGCTTAGAAACAGATAAAAAAAAAAACAATTAAAAAAATGCAAAAAGGAAGAAAGAAAGAAAGAAATAGAAAAGATAAGATAGGACTAAACATTAAGCAAAACAATGTGAACAAATCATAATAAACAAATGACTTTTTACCTCCAAGACATAACTATTCATGTTGGTTTAATTTAATTAACATTACAGTATATAGAGGATAAGTAGGTTTTTCTATGTAGGAGATAACAAAACTATTCCAGCACTAGAGAACCAATTATGATAATGTCCCTACAACATAGGTATATAATATATGTTTGCCCATCCTCTCATTCTCATATAACTGATGAGGATTAGGGATATTGTTATTGGATGGTTATGGAAAGGTTTCATAAAATGTAAAATCGATTTTTGTACCATGTTAAGTGTTCTAAAACCCATTGAAACCTATAGGATTTTCTAAATCCACAAGATGTATTAATGCGATTTCATTAAAACAATTAAATTTTATGTTTTTATGGAAAAACATATTCTTAGAAATTAAATTGTTTGCATACAAAATAGTACAGACGGTCATATGATGAACTATATATCAATACAATAAATGATGTTAGGGTTAGAGTTTTCATTAAGTTTCATTTCTTTACTAAGTATTAGAGTTTTTTGAAAACCCCATAAAAATTGTATAGGGTTTTAAAATTTTTCCAAATACTTGTCTTATACTTTATAGGGAAATAGTGTGTTGGGTTATTATCATGTGAAATTGAATCAAGTAATCTATAAGATCCAACCTGCTTGCATCCCTAGTGAGACTGCAACATTGATCATCAACATGATTGATGGTGAGATATTTTCCAAGAGTGTGTTATGGCATGTTGTTAGCATATCAAAACATGGCAAGAATACATTATTGGAGCGTACTTTTTCATAAATAAGATGATAGTTAATGTCAACATGTTTGGTTAAATCATGCTAAATAAAATCTCTAAAGAGATAGATAATACCAAGATTGTCACAAGATAGGATGGTGGGACATCAAAAAAGAACATTAAGTTCTTCAACAAGATGGCATACCTAGTAGATTTTGCAACAACATAGGTTAGAGTGAGATATTTAACTTTAATGGAGCTATTAGATGTTATAGGTTATTTCTTGGAATGTTAAAAAATGAGGTCCTATCCTTTTGGTAGATTTGTGATTATCAAATTAACTTGCTTAGTTTGCATCAAGATAAGGGGTCATTGATAGGAAGGTCTTCAATAGATGAGTAGGCCATTGAAACTGTGGCCCAAATATAATATAGAATACAATTTTATAGCCTTTAATAGTTATTATCTAGATTATGCATGAATTGATGCAAATGATTAGGTGGTATAGTAAAATGGTATTGGTGGTAGCATTGATGCATTAAGTGTATGAGGGGTAATCATGATGGCAAAGTGATGGGAATCAAATCCCTAATCTAATCACTTACAACTAAGCATGTGAATTTCAAAACTTCATGCGTTGAATCTTGGCCCAATAGCTAGCCAAGGATAAAATTCCCTTTCATTTTCAAGGCTTCAATCGCTTTCCAAAGCATACCTAACTATTTGTTGATAAGGATCAAAGGCAGAAAGGGGAATAAATGGCAGCGGATCTGGAACGAATAAGAATGGGTATTAAAAAGAAAATGGGTACGAAAAACAGGAAGGTTTTGATGATGAGTATGAATGGATATAACTCACTAAAACGTGAACACAATTAGAGGGGTTTGAGCTCGAAATATAGTTTGATATGACTCACGAATACTAAATATCACTCGGGATGAAAATGAGGGTTAGATATAACTCACAACTGGTTCAAATGAAGGGGTTCACTACAATCTTAAGAATAATATTGATAAGAACACGGAAGAGATTAAAGAAAGTAAACGATACTTAATATTTGGTAAACATAAGCTTTACTAACTCGAGTACAGCCTTGCTCGAAAGTGAAAAGTTTCACTCTTTGTATACTCTTTTGTATACATCTATATATGTCTATCTATCTCTATTGATGTATCTATTTTAGTACAAATATTACTATTTATAGCAAGTCTTAAACCCTAATGGCAAAATTGTAAATAATGCATAAGGCCTTAAACCCTGAAGAATCAATCCCATAAATAAAATAAGGGAAAACATTTATAAGAATACAAAACTATGTGTTTTATAGAAGTCGGCATGCAGTCACTTGGCATGTCCTGGGAGTAGTAGTTTCAAATCGGACGAAGTCGGCAATTTAATGTATGGGATCAGGAAGCAGTCCCTGAACTCTCGAGTAGCTTGGTCAAGATACTAGAGAGGTCAGCTTATAATTGCCAAGTTTTAGATTCAGTTGGTATGAGTCTCTCAGTAGTTCTTAACTTTCGAGTCCTTAGCCTTGGGGTTTTTCGTCTTCTCGGTAAACAATAAGCTTGTTGCCGAATGACTTCTTTTCTTCCCCTTGGCCTTCTATCATTTGCTCAGCCTTGGTAAAAGTTGTATGGTTTTGGCCTTAAACTGTTTGGCCTTTGGTTAGAATAGGTCGGCATCTTCTTCTAGAGGGTTGGCGTCGGCTTCGGACAGGTCGGCCTCGGCTTGGACGTAATCGGAGGCTGATTCCCATCAATTTGTCCTTATGTCTGAATTGAGTTGTTATCCCACCTGTTCACGGTATAGCTGACCCGGTTTAGCTCGATTAGCTTAATCTATACCCAAAATCTTATTGATCCAAACTACCATAATCATAAGCCGACTTGTTTCCTTCCTAATTGATCTTATCAACTCGAACTGGCATTACCAAAATCAACTTTTGTCCTTTTTACCTGAGCGCTTGTCTATTCTATGCCAACATGTATCTTTAACGTTTAACATTGTACGTTCATCTAGAATATTCCTTTTATTGTTTTATCTCTTTTACCCTTTCTTGGATAATATCAAGACATATATCTTTTACTATTTTTTGGACTGTACTACTTTTGTCATTTCCTTTTGATATTTTCCCTTATGGACTTATGTAAAGAATCCTTCCCGCATTATTAAACTTCTAATATAGAAACACTTTCTTCATTTTGTAATTTTGTTACTCTCAAAATACCTACTCTTATCAACCCTTAAAAAGGTTATGGCAAGTAATCCTAATACTTTACTTTGTGCATAACAAATGTTAAAATCACAAATTAAAAGTATGATTTTACAAACTTATGATTTTATAATGTTTTTCTTAGTTGAAATAGATATAAAATTGTTTATATGTAGATTTTTGATAAAATTATAAACTTTGATGTATGGTTTTATAAACTTACAATTCTACTAAATTTGTATTACTTTATATGATTATACCAATTTTATGCATTTAAATGAATAGTAAAATCATGATTTTAACAACCAATTCAAGATAGAGTTTAAGTTGTGTAGTGTGTATTTGATGCTTATATCTATTTGAACAGCTTACAATTGGCTAAAACCCTACTACTAGTTCTTCCACTCTTAAAATTAGCTATCGCTTAGTTTGTAATTAGAGTATAGATGTATCTACGGAAAATTGACTTTGAACACAAGTCATGCTATTTTATTTCACAATTGAATCAATTAATGTTCTAGTGGTTATCCTCTTAGGCACATCATTTTTGGTACGAGCAAAGATTTCGAGTAGGGGAGTGCTGCTTGTAATGATTGTAGTTGTGCAAGTATTGAAGTGGCTGTTGGTCAGTTAAAGATTATTCATTCATAATGTTGAAGTTGGGTGTTATAGAAGCCTAGGTGGTATGAGGGCTATTGTGTTCAAGTATCATTGGTGTTTGAAAGTTGTTGATTGCAAAGTGTGCTAATTGAAGTTGTGTGTGTTACTCGAGTAAAGTGTTGCAGAGATTAAGTTTGGGTTGTTGTGAGGTAGAGTAAAAAATTATTAAAGTGATGCTTTTAGGCATGAAAGGAATGCTTAACCTCTTATAAGGTCCATAGATGTATAAATTCAAGGGCTAACTAAAATTGTAGCTAACCTCATCGTGACGATGCAACGATTAGTGGATTCTTAACTTTTTTATGCTTTCCAATAAGATAGATGAGTTAATCTAGGAAGAGATGGAGTGTGTAGAAATAGTTCAAAGGGATACGCCTGATTTTGAGGAAAGAGCATACATAGTTGGGAATGCTCAAGATGAAGGGTTTAGACAAGTTGGAGGAGTGAAGAGGAGAACAGAGTTAGAAGAAATTGATGAAGAAGCTAAAGATAACTTTGAGGAGTATAAAGTGAGGGAAGTATGAGCTCTTAAAGGACTAGAGAATGTAAAATTGCTAATACCCTCATTTGCAAGTAGTGGAGATGCAAATGACTACCTAGATTAGGAGGACAAGGTAGATAAGTTATTAGAATACTAAGAGTATGATGAGGTGGCAAAGATTCAATTAACTACCTTAGAGTATATAAGGTATGCCATTTTATGGTGGAAGAACTTATTGAACACTCAAAGGTGAAATGGGGAATGAGAAATTAGGTTGTAGACCCAAACGAAACATTTCCAGAGGAGTAGATTTATTCCAAAAAAGGGAAAAGTATATTTTTAGTCCTAACTTTACTTTTCAATTTGAGTTTTAACCCTTATTTTATTTTATTTGAATCATGAACTTTTTAAAACCTTATAAAAATAAGACTTCCATTAAATATACTAAACTTTCTATTAGCTTCTAATTGGTCTTGTGCTTGTCTGCTAAGATGGCTAAGGTACTTACAATTTTTTTCAGCCCCCTTTGCCACTTTCAATTTTTTTTTGTATTTTATATTATTTTCATTTATATTATATTATTATATTTATTTAATTTATTTTTTATTACATTATGTAGATAGATATATTTGATGTTATAATTTTCTTAAATTAATTATTAAGAAAGATTTCAAAGTTGATACGAGTCATGGATGGACGAAAACTCGATAAATTTGACAGAAATTCAATTTTTAAAAGGTTTTAAAGATGTTAAGGATTCAAACAAAAGGAAAAAGAAAAAAGGTTAAAAACTCAAATAGAAAAGTATGTAAACGTTAATGACTAAAAGTGTAATTTTTGCTTTGAAAATATTATACATAGAAGGCTTTCAAGAAGTTGCAAAACTTGAGACAAGGAGGGGTGGGTGTAGATGACTTTGTTAAGGAACTTCAAATATTGATGATCCACTGCAATGTGCAAGAACCTAAAGAAAGAACTATAACCTTACCAGGTTGAAGTATCACATTGCGTGTGCTACCAAGCTTTATAATTTAAACATATTGGATGATGCTATTAGAGTGGCTCAAAAGGTTAAAGCGCAAAGTTAAAGCAACCTATACCAGGCTCAGCAAAGTCAAACTACCCTGCCTAGCTAACCTATCTAGACCAAGAAACGGAGGTTAAATAAGACCGAACCAAGCTATGGAAGTGAACAAAGAGTTAGAAGAGATGAATGGAGAGGAGATCGAATAGGCAAGGTCATTGAAAGTGAAGGAATGCAAAGAACAGAGTAAGGCTAAAGTTCAAGTCAGAAATCCAACTAGTTTAAATGCTTTAAGTGACTTAGGTCCGGACATATGGCTACCTAATGTCCAAATAAAAGAGTGATGGTACTGAAAAGAGAGGAGCCTAGTTTAGAAGTAGGGAGTGCCAATGAAGATGAGTTGAATGAAAAATTGGTTGAGAAGGAGAAGCTTGAAGGATTAAGAAAAGAAGAAGAAGCAATGGTTTATGCCAAATAAGGACAATTCCTTAGCCTTGTAGTAAAGAGGTTATTAAGCTCATCATCCCTAATAATAAGTGGTGGGAAAATTTGTTCCACATGACCTTTAAGGTAAGGGTCAATTATGTATATTAATTTGGATGGAGGGAGTTGTATCATTGTTGCTGCCTCTTCAATTGTGTAGCAGCTGAAACTGCCAACCTATAAACATTGAATCCTTATGGTTACATTTACTGAACGAAAATGGTGCACTAACATAAACGAGTTAGTGAAAGTTTTGATTTCCATTGGAGACAAGCACTAAGATGAAATTCTTTATGACATCTTACCTATATGTCTATTGCACATATTGCTTAGACGACCTTAGATATTTGACCACTAAGTCATTGATGGTGGGTACAAGAACACTTCTGTCTTTGCTAAGGATGAAAAGAAGGTCGTAATACATAGTATGATACCAAGACATGTTAGTAAGACCTAGCCACAACTTAGTTGAGCTTAGAAGTGAAGAACATTAGGCTAAAACTCAAGAGGGAGGGTGAATTGAGTTTTAAGGACAAGTTTCAATTATTTTAAACTTTGAACAATAAATGCAACAATTAATGTGATCAAAGTAATAATGAGATAATAAAGTCTGCATAATAATAAAAATATAGAGATAGAGAAGATCAAGCCTAGATGTATCGTAGAGTTTGGACCACTCCCTACTATCCACGGATCCACAATCGCCTCCAATTGAAGACTTCACAACACTTTATTAATCTCATAAATTAATGCTCGAAGAGCTACACAAGGTTCCTTAATCACAATTACGTACAATGATCATATAAGTGTAGTGCTTTTCTCTTTAAAGATTGCATAGATAAAAACTCTAAAACACTACACATTAAATCTCACTTGATTACTTGTAACAAAGAGTATAAGAGATAAATAGTAAGTAATAGGGCCAAGGAATGTAAGAGAATATCTTTTGATTGCAATAGAATATTAGCTTTATCCTTTCCTTGGTCAAGTTGTTAAGCATTTATACTATCTCATTAAATTCTTCCTATTTATGTGCATTGAATACTCTAACAGCTACTTGAAACAAACTTATCATCATGACGGTATCACATTCTTACCATCATACTAGTAAGCTAAACAACTACCGATACGTACATTGCCAAGTCCACCATCATGTTGGTTCAATGAACAGAATGTAATCCAATTGTTAATCCAAGCTATTTCACGGTCAAGTTGGTAAACTTTAGAGCCATCAAGCTGATAGGCCATTTTTATCGGTTTTCAAATTTCAAGCATAACAAATACATTCACACTATAGAGTTTAACTTCTAAGAGAATTGCGCATCTTTCAAATCTAAATATCTTGTAAAGTTAATTAATGTTCATAACACAATGTAAGATAATAGCTTCTTTTTCAATTAACTTCATATAATCAATCAGTAACATGTTTAATCATATACTTTTTGTTTTATTCTCATTAAAATCAAATAGTAAACTCTAGGTTTAACAATCTCCCCCTTTTTTATGAGAACAAAACCTTAATATTTTGAAAGCTCCCTTTCAATATGATACTCCCCTTAAATTAGACATTTGATCTTAAGATATATAGCAATTAAGCAAGATTAAGGAGTGTTTGAGATAGAGAGCATTGATATTTTAGGGAGCTAAGCCTTACTTTTCATATAGGATTTATCAACATTTTAATGAATTAATTCACATATTGGATATATCAAACTTTCAATGAATTAAGATCATGATATGCCAAAATTATAAGATAAGTTCAAAGTTGCTATTGTTCCATCATCTTTTGAGCATTTATTATCAACTAACCTTAATGCACTTTTTGACTCTTTAAAGGACTTGAATATTTTTACCCCTTTAACCTTATAAAAAAGCGGAGGATCCAGGTAGTAAAAAGGAAAAAGAATTTAAGTAAAAAATTCAACATGGTCCCAACTTAAGCCTTAGAATATGCCTTCTACAAAAGGAAAAATGAAGATAGCTAAGAGAGGTGAGTATGCATATAAGGAACTACAACCATATTATAAAAGATGACACGTAAAAACAAGAAGATATGGATGTTCATGCATCTTCAAAAGATTAGCTGCACTTATCCTAACTAACAAAGGTCATAGCAATGGCCAAAATGCCAATTAAAAATAAGGTAAACATAAAGGTGACCAAAAGCCAAGTCCAGTACATTAACTAAAGAAAAAAGCAACATAAGAAACATAAGTTAGAGTGAACAACTTAGGCAGCAGGAGGGTTATCATCCTAAGCTGGAGAAGAGAAAGGACAGGAGGAGCAGTGATAGTCCATATGGAAATGACTATAAGGTCCTTGAAACCCGTTGTAGATGTGATTACGAATGTCCTCCTTAAGCTAGTTAAAACACATCTTTGAGTATTGATAAAATGGACACTAAGATGCTAAAGGAGCAACTGGATTAAAAGAAGGAAAGCCAAAGTCATGAGAAGGAGGTGGGTAAAAGGAGCTTGTTGGAGGAAGAGCTGCAGTGTGATCAACAGGTGGTAGAAGCTATCCTTCGAGAGACGGAGTAGCCTCATAAGAGGGACTAAGATCAATATTACTCCCTAGTTCATCCAAAGATTTGGGTAATTCTTATTTGGAGCCAATATCAAGAGGAGGAAGGGGTGTCTTTCTAACCTAATTATTGCCTACCTTTTTCTAAACACCCTAACAAATATCAACCAGTTCAATGTGTTTGATCTGAGCAACTTGTTAGGGAGTAAGAAACTGGACTCTCTTGTGAATTAATAATTGGGTGACTAATCGACCAAACCTAAGGAAAGCTTGAGAGGGTTGTTAGTCACATATTTGAAGCATTGAACTACAACACTGAAAAAATTAATCTGCTTGTTCATAAGAAGATAGTAAAGGATCTACATGTCTTGATATGTAACATTAGATTGTTGGCCTCGGTGAAAATAGTAATTATGGACACAATATGGTAGAGAATTTTAGTCTTAAGATTAAGTCTGATTGCAGCCAAATTTTTAAGTTTCCTTCATTGTTCACTAACTTCAATATCTAAACACTCACTCATAAAACCATACCCCATAATAATTCACATTGACCTTAGTTCCACTAATCTTAGCACTTATAAGGCTACAAATATACTTAGGAGTGATAATTATCATAGTGCCATAAATATAGGTGTAAAGAATAGTTCTTGTTATCTCATCACTATTATTCATTTTCAGCTTTGGCCAATTTTGATCGTCTAAGGAATTAGACGTATCATAGTAGAAGTACTTAAGAGCATCATCATATACCTCATTTGGAAGCCAAAGAATGTTCAAGACATGATTGGTGTTGACCCTCGGAATGGTCGAAATGTGAAACTCGTCAAGCACCTCTTGTGGGTAGAAGATGCCGGTGTCCACTTTTAATATGTAGGAAAGAGATGGTGGTCATACATCGGGGTTGCAAGACCACGTATAGTTCTAGGTGGCATGGTATTTTGAAGTGTATGAGGATATTAGAGGGAAGGAAGATGAGATGATGGTTATGGAGAATGTGTATGGGAAGCTAAGATGATGGTAGATTAGTAAGTGTTAGCGTTAGAATGGCAGAGGCAGTGGTACGATAAAGGTAGTAAGAGAAGACCACATGAGAGAGAAGAGATGGGTAAGATTAAGAAAGAAAGTAGTGTGATGGAGTGTTTTAAGATGACTAATTAAATAAGATTTTTAGGGTTTAGGGAGGATGAATCGAAGTAAGTTTGAAGATCTAGGGTTTGCAAAGAAAGGGAAAGAAGACAGACATAAGGATAGAGGAAGAGAGAGAAAGGATTGAGAGAGGAAAAGAGAGGTTTTGAGGGCTGCATTAGCAGGATGGCAAGAAGTAGACGCCATCATGACAGTATCAAGAACAGAACAGACGATGCAAGGATGCTATTTTGAAGGGTATATCACCATGACGTTAAGGAAGGTTACCGATTAGTTCAGCGAATAGAGCCGTTCATGATCAGTGATAGAAGCTTCGATACCGTCATGCTGGTATTGAGGTACCATCATGACAATATTCTACAATTCTATAGAATTTGAAGAGGTTAACTCCATTTGTCCAAGTTACAAGTTTAATGCTATTTTAGTGAATATGCTAAGCTATTTAACACTTTAAGCAAGCTTATTTAAGTTCATTAAGTCTTAAAAAAAGGTAAATTCTATCTTGCTAGCTAAAATTTAACCAAATTAAGTCCTTAGAGCTATGCGGTTCATGATAAAGTGAAGATGTGCATGTATGAGCAAATTATGTGCATAAATATTGAGTTTTTGCACACCAACACTTTAAGCAAGTTTCAAATACATATCTAAGCATGACTGAAATAAGACATCACTTTAAGAATCAAGGAATTATAAAATCACTACTTGAGTTCCATGAATTCAAGTATAGGATACAAATATAGCTAGAGATCAAGTAAATACACCAATTCAAAACTAATCTAAGTTTCCACTTCAGTTCACTTATAATAGATCATATACATGTAATAGATGCATTAACAAGGCAAGCATTAACCAAATTGTCAAAATAATCAAATAGCCTATTTCATATCGTAAGAGTCCAATGAGGGTTGTGATAAGTCAAATTTGTACAAGATCAACATTTGACAAAAATAATCACTCAACCATAATTTAAAGATGAAATTAAACTTGTGAGAACCGGTTTTGGGTATAGAAACCGATACATGATGAAATTATGCATATATAAACTTAGATATTTATAGATGACTTCAAGTGTACCTAAAACATATTAAATGTCATGTAATGTATATGAAACCTATATGATCATGTTTCTTAGGTCCTATAGTATGTTATTTTTTAGTCACACAACTTAAAATGCCATTTTTGTCCAAAAACACTATCTTAGTTCTTATGTACCTAATATTCATCTTGCATGATAATTCCCAACTCTCTCCTTAAGGTATAAAATCTATCTTCACTCAAGGGTTTAGTGAAAATATTGACTATTTGATTGCTAGTATCGACAAATTCTAAGCAAATATCATTGTTTTGCACATAATCACTTATAAAGTGATGCTTAATTTCTATATGTTTAGTCCTTGAGTGTTGAATTTATAGCACTTGTATTGTCACAACAACTATCAACGACCATATTTTGGCCTCGGCGATTAAAAGTGCTATTGAGTTTTGTTTCTTTGAATGTTATGACACTAAAGAGTTGCCAAGAAAATAACATGAGTTGATTGTGCTTTTCCAATCAACTTTGCAAACAATGAAGTCGACATCGAAGTATCTAATAAGATCAAATGAGGTAAACTTTGGATACCACAAGCTGATTTCAATAATGCTCATAAGATACTTGAAGATGATTCTTCAGGATAAGATTGAAATCGTGTATATAGACACACTGTAAGCATAATATTAGGCCTAGATGTAATTAAATATAAAAGACTTCCTATTATGCCCCTATAAATCTTTTCACAATTTGTCTTTTCTCTTTCGTTTTTATCAAGTTTTAGAGTGATGCTCATTGAGGTAGGCCTAGTCTTACAAATCCCCATTTTAAACTTTTTCAAGGGTTCTTTAGTGTACTTTGCTTGGTTGATAAAGGTTCCATTTTTATTTTTTATTTTTTTTTGTTTGAAGACTTAAGAAATAGTTAAGTTCACTTTTCATACTCTTTTCAAACTCATTTTTCATACATTGAATAAACTCATTAATTAGGTCTATGTGAGTAGTACTGAACATAATGTCATCCACGTATATTTGAACAATCAACATATGAGCATTATATTGTTTGATAAATTAAGCCTTCCTCTAGTAAAACTATTCTTTATTAAGAAGCTATTCAATCTTTTATACTAAGCTCTAGGAGCTTATTTAAGTCCATATAAAGCCTAATTAAGCTTATAAACATGATTTGGGAAGTCAATATCCTCAAATCCCGATGGTTGCTTTACATATACTTTCTCTTTGATATAACCATTTAGGAAAGCACTCTTAACATTCATTTGATATAGTTTAAAGTTTTTACATGTAGCGAATGTTAAAAGAATTCTAATGGCCTCTAATTTAGTAACCAGAGCAAAAGTATCGTCAAAATTAATGCTCTCTTCTTTGTTGTAACCTTTAGTAACTAAGTGTGCCTTATTTCTTATTATTATTCTGGTTTCATCTAACTTGTTTTTAAACACCCATTTGGTTCCAATTACCGATTTATCATTTGGTTTAAGCATTAAGTCCCATATCTCATTTCTAGAGAATTTATTTCACTCTTCTTGTATTGCTTGTATTCAAAACTTGTCTTTTAGAGCTTCATCTACATTTTTAATTTCAAGTTGAGATAGGAATACTACATTACTTAAGTTCTTTAGGAAGGCTCTTATTTGCACCCTGTTAAATGGTTTTTCTATTATTAGATACTTAAGGTGATTTTTCACAAACTTCCATTCTCTAGGTAAGCCTATGTTAGAATTATCAATTGTTCCATCTTCCTTAGAGATTTTCTTTTCATTTGATAACTAAGAAAGATACCTTTATATGATTTTGAATCAAAATTTTCTAGTTATTCTTTTCCATTATTAAGAATATAACATTTTGTACCAAAATGATGAAAATATGATATGTTTGGTTTTTTACCTCTTCAAAGCTCACAAGAGATTTTCTTAAGAATTAGCCTCATAAAAACTCAATTTGACATATAACACTAGGTATTAACGGATTCGGCTAAAAAATACTTAAGTAGATTGTTTTACATATCATGGTCCTAGCTATTTTTATGAGAGTCCTATTTTCCCTTTCGACAATTCCATTTTGTCATGGAGTTCTAGGTATCAAAAAGGTGTGTTCTATTCCATTTTTATTGTAAAATTCTTTTATATCATGATTTTCAAACTCTCTCCCATGATCATTTCCTGTAGAGATAATGGAAAAATCTTTTTTATTTTATACCTTCTTATAATAATTTAAAAATACATAATATGTTTTATTCTTATTTGTAAGGAAGAAGGTTCAAGTGTATCTAGTAAAATTATCAACTATGAATAAGGTATATCTTTTCCTTCCCAAACCTAAGATTTAAGTTGAACTAAATAAATATATGTGTAATAATTTGAGTAACTTAGAAGTTGAGATGACATCTTTTGATTTGAAATATAACTTTGTTTGTTTGCCATATTAACATACTTGACATATTCTATTTTTGTCAAAACTAATCTTAGGTAATCTCTTAACAAAATTCTTCTTGGCTAGTTTTGACAATATATGCATACTAACATGTTTCAACTTTCTATGTCACAACCAACTATCATCGTTTTGAGCAGATAAACAAGTTTCAAGGAAACCTGAAAATATATTGAAATAAATTTTGTAAATGTTTTCTCGTCTATATCCCTTAAAATGGGTTTGGTCATTGTTAATGTTTTCAATAGAACACTTTGATACATGAAAAATTACTTTTTATCCTATATCATACAATTGGTTAATGCTAAACAAATTATGCTTCAAGTTATCAACAAATAACACATGCTTGGTAGTGAGATCATTATTGATACAAATGTTACCTTCATTGATGACATGAGCTTTTTGGTTATCTCCAAATTTCACACTTTCTTTGTCCTTCAAGTCTAAAAACACAATCTTAGATGCGTTGCCCGTCTTGTATCTTAAGTAATCGCTGTTCAAGATTCATTTGTTGTTTTGCCTTAAAGGAACTTACAAAATAAATTGTTATTTCTTTGGTACTCATTTTAGTTTAGATCCTTTGGGGTTAGTTGTTATAACATAAGCTTATCTGTTAGGGACTCAAACCATCTTACCTTTATTTTTCAAGGAGAGATTACGACATATTGTAAAGTATGTGCAATATGACCATATATTCTGAAATAATTACAAGTTTTATTTAAGGCCTTAACAAAGTAAGTTTTATAAGTAGGGCTACAAATAAGCCGAGTAGCTTACGGGTTACTCGAGTTCGCCTCATTTAAAGTTTAGCTTGATTGCTCGAGCTCAATTAGTAAATGAGCTGAACTCGAGCTCCAGTTCCAGGTTAGGCTCACGAGTTTATTCACGAGCTAGCTCGTTTAGGCTCATGAGTTGGTTTACGAATTATATATATATATAACAAATATTATATGTTATTAAAATTTAAAGGCTAATATTTATACAATATATATAATATATAATCTAATCCTTGTCCACCATTTATTTATATATTTCTAAATTTTGTATACTTAGCCTTGTTAATAGACTCGAGATCAACTCACTTTAGGCTCGACTCGACTTAGCTTAAGCTCGATTAGTAAATGAGATAACCTTAAGGTTAAGATAAAGCTCGTTTATTTAAACAAGTCAAGCTCGAGCCTCAATTTCAGGCTCAATAAAAAGCTCTGCTTAGCTCGTTTGCAGCTCTATTTATAAGCCTTATACATATTTTCTTTATCTTATCCAATTCCGGTAAACTTTGTTATAGATTATCCCCTTTCCTTATTGAACCTTAGTCTTTGTAAGTGAAGTAGCTTGTCTAAGTTTTCCTCTCCATCTATGAATTTTGCTATTTTTTTTCTTGAATCATCTAAGCTAGACTTTAGAATCGCATTTTTAATTTCTAACTGACCTAGCTTGTTAACCATACACTCATCATCTTTGTGCTCATGTTTTAGTCCTTTTACTTCCTATTCAAAATTATTATTAGCTTCCTTAAATTTGCTATTTTTATCTATCAATTCATTGTTTCTAGAACTTTGTTCTTCATTCTCTTTAGTCAATTTTTTAACCTCAATTCTTAAGTACTCATTGTTCTCTTTTAACTCTTTTTTTTGCATCAACTACTTTATTATATTCATTCTTGATAACATCAAATTCATCACCTACTTCACTCATAATTTGTTTTTAGATTTTATTTTATTTTTGTACTTTCATGAATTCTTTTAACAATTCATCATATAAGTTTCTAAATTCATCAAAGGAAGAGTTATGTGAAGTGAAGCCTACCTCATCATTGATAGTCATGAAACATGTTTTATCATCGGAGTTGTTTGAATCGCCATCACTCCAAGTGCCAATCACAACTTTCTTTCTTGAATCCTTATCGGCTTCTTAAATAAGAGACAATATAATTGAATATGTCTCGGTTTTTTACAATTATAGCACTTGATGACTTTTTTTTTTCTTTTTTGAACTTAGATGATGTTTCGTATCCATCCTTATCCTTCTTAATTTTTTTATTGAATTTCATAAACTTTCTAAACTTTTTCACTAACATGGCTACTTCATCATCATCCTCACTTTCATCTTCACTTGTATTTGCTTCGTAACCTTTAGAGTGATTGTCTTCTTTCTAAAGTTCTCTCTTTATCTCTTTATCATCTTATGCGTTTTAAGTGTTCTAAGGATTTTCTCTTTTGTCATTGCATTAAGATCATTTGCTTCCTTAATTGTGGTTCTCTTGGTATCCCAATCTCTTGGTAATAGCCTAAGGATATTAGAATTTATTTCAAGGTTAGTGGATGTCTTTCCAAGAACACTTAAGGGATTGATGATATTGATGAATCTATTTTACATTTCATCAATGGTTTCATTTAAATCCATTCTAAAGTTTTCAAATTGTTTACATAATAAGCTTATCTTTGTATCCCTAACTCTATTAGTTCTTTTACATGTACATTTTAGTTCATCCTATATTTCCTTAGACTTTTGCATATACATACTCTATTAAAGTCATTTTCATTTATAGTACAATACAAGATGTTCATAACTACTTCATTTAGATCAAGTAATCTTCAATCTTTATCCAAGTAACTTCTTTCTTCTTTCCCTTCTATCTTAAACGGTTCTTGATCAACTACTTATTATAATAATTTATTTTGTGCTTTTAAGAATATAGTCATCCTGTGTTTTTAATATGGATAATTGCTATTGGTTAGAAGAGAAGGCCCATTAATTGCTCATCATTCTGAAAAACCTAATACATTAGATGTTATTATCTTTACTCTAATATGTGGTTAAGCAAATAATTAGAGACTATATTTAGTACCAATTGAAGAACACTAGGCTAAAACTCAAGAAATGGGGTGAATTGAGTTTTAAGGACAAATTTCAATTCTTTTTAATTTTGAGC
This sequence comes from Lumnitzera littorea, assembly GCA_024138015.1. NCBI lineage: Eukaryota > Viridiplantae > Streptophyta > Magnoliopsida > Myrtales > Combretaceae > Lumnitzera > Lumnitzera littorea. The sequence goes on from JAMXBB010000011.1 coordinate 1,638,981, forward strand.
AATAAATGTAGCAATTAATTTGATCAAACTAATAACGAGGTAATAAAGAGTGCATAATAATAAAAAGATAGGGATAGAGAAGATTAAGCTCAATGTAACTTCAAGTTCGAACTGCTCCCTATTCTCTAGGGACCTACAATCCCCTCCAGTCGAGGACTTTACAAAACTTTATTAATATCACAAATCAATGCTCGAAGAGCTACATAAGGTTTCTTAATCACAATTACACATAATGATCACACAAGTGTAGCGTTTTTCTCTTTAAAGATCGCAAAGATAAAAACTCTCAAGCATTACACACTAAATTTCACTCGATCGATTGCAACAAAGAATATAAGAGACAAATAGTAAGTAATGTGGCTAAGGAATATAAGAGAATGTCTTTTAATTGTAGCAGAATATTAGTTCTATCTTATATTTGGTTGGGTTGTTGAGCATTTATATTATCTCATTAAATTCTTCTAATTGCTATGCATTAAATGCTCCAATGGTTACTTGAAACAGATGACAATATCATATTCTTACTATCGTAATAGTATCATATTCTTACCATCATGTCAGTAAGCTAAAAAACTATTAACATGAATACCGGCAAGTCTATCTTCATGCTGATTCGATGAACATAATGCAATCCAATTTCTAATCTAAGCTATTTCATTGTCAAGCTGGTAAACTTTAGAGCCATCAATTTGGTAGGTCATTTTCACCTGTTTTCAACTTTTAAGCTAAATAAGTACATTCACACTATAGAGTCTAACTTCCAAGAAAACTACACATCTTTTAAATCTAAATATATTGTAGAGTTAATTGATGTTCGTAATCACAATGCATGATAATAACTTCTTTTTCCATTAACTTCATATAATCAAGTGGTAACATATTTAATCATACACTTTTTGTTTTATTCTTATCAAAATCAAATAGTGAATTGTAGGTTCAATAAGAAGAAGAAAACTTTAATCCTAACTCTAAGTGATCTAACTTTAGCCTCAAGGTCTAATGAACCTCTCTTTCTATTATTGAGAAGATTGTTGGAAGTGAGGCATTAGGTAACATTACTTGAGCACGTAAAGAGATTGATTGATGAGTTTAAGGATTCTTTCCCTAAAGTGTTGCCAAAAGAGTTATCACCATTTCAAAGTATCGAGCATTATATTAATTTGCCACTAGGTGCTACGCTATCAATGAAACAGCCTATAGATTGAGCCCTAAGTAAGCAACTTAGCTAAAGAAGTAAGTGAACGAGCTAATAAAGAGAGGTTATGTTAGAGAAAGCCTCAGGCCATGTTCATGTGTAACAATAGTTAAGTAATCAACAAGATTACCATCAAATATTAATGCCCCATACCGAAGCTCAATGACATGTTAGATGATCTCTATGGTACACGAATCTTTTCAAATGTTGACCTAAAAAGGGAATACTATCAAATTCGAATAAAACCTAGAGATGAGTGGAAGATCGCAACCAAAATGCAACATGGTCTATATGAATGGTTAGTTATGCCCTTCGATTTAACCAATGTGTCGAGCACAGTCATGACTCATGAATCATGTATTGCAATTACTAATTGGAAGATGTTTCATTGTTTATTTTGACGATATCCTGATATATAATGCTAACTTGTACAACTACATCGAATACTTGAGATTCGTTTTTAATATACTCTAAGTCGAGCAATCGTTTAGCAACCTCAAGAAGTATGCATTTTGTCAAAGTGAAGTTATTTTTTGGGATAGATTGTTTCTAGAGGAGTAAGAGTTGATAAAAATATTAGAGCCATAATTAACTAGCTAACCTTCACAAGCATAATTGATGCAAGGAGTTTCTATGGTCTAACTTTGTTCCATAAGAGGTTTATCCGTAACTTTAGTAGCATTACATCCCCTCTCACTGAGTTAATTAAGAAGAATGTCAAGTTCAATTAGGAAAAGTGAGCTAGAAAGAGCTTTGAGGTGATCAAAGAGAAGTTGAGCATAGCTCTAATGCTAGCCTTGCTTGATTTCAACAAGACCTTTGAACTAGAGTGTAATGCCTCAGGTGTCTAAATTGGAGCAATGTTGATGCAAGAGAGGCAACTTATGGTATACCATAGTGAGAACCTCATTAAAGCCGCTCTAAATTATTTAGAGTACGATAAGGAGCTTTACTCTTTCATTCGAGCTCTTATAGTCTAGCAGCACTACCTTTTAACTATAGAGTTTATCATATACATGGATCACAAGTCCTTAAATCACTTACAAAGTTAGCAAAAGCTCTCGCATAAACAAGCTAAGTGGTGGAGTTTATGGAAGGATTCTCTTATGTCATTCAACATAAGAAAGGAAGTATCCATGTTGCTGTCAATGCTCCATCACATTGGCATATGCTGTTCATGACTCTACAAACCAAGTTATTGAAATTCTCACTTATTACCAAGCAATATGCTTAGGACTTTTAGTTTGGTCCCATCTTGACCAATTATAGGAAAGGAATTGCCATGGATGATTATTATATGGCCAATAGATATCCCAAGAAGGAAAATTATGTACTCCTATCTATTTTATAAGCAAATTGCTCATTAAAGAAGCTCATGGTGGAGTGTTAATTAGACATTTGGGAGAGACAAGAATGAATGAACTATTAAAGGAATGGCTTTTGGCCTAATATGACAAGAGATGTTTATGGGATAATAGAAAGATGTGAAGTGTGTAAGCATACAAAGGGAAAGAGAGAACTTTTAGGGAATACTCACCAAATACTAGTTCCAACCAAACCTTAAGAGGATTTGAGTATGGATTTTATCCTAGCAATACCTTAAATCCGAGAGGAAAAGACTCAATTTTGGTCATCGTCGATTGCCTTAGCAAAACGACCCATTTAATCTTATACCACAAAATTGATGATGCCTTTATGTCGCCAACCTTTTCTGACAAGAAATTGTTTAATTGTATGGCATTCCTCATAGCATCGTCTTAGAGTGGAATACTAAGTTCCTTAACTTCTTTTGGAAGGTGCTATAGATTAGGTAAGGTGCTAAGCTTATGTTCAGCACCACTTATAATCACTAAACAGATAAGCAAGTGGTTAACTGAACTCTTAGAGCCTTGCTTTAAGCCACGATTAGCAAGAATCTTATTGGTTGGCACGACCTATGCCTCTATCATAGAATGTACCTACAAAGGGTTAATACATAGTATAATCGATAATCTCCCTTGAAGTTATGTATGGATAAAACCCAACCAATCCCTTAAACTTAGTTGACATACCAACTTCAATGGAGGAAAGTTTGAGTATTGTAAATTGAGCTCAAGACCTCTAATAGGTGCATCAAGAGGTAGTTGACCAATTTGTGAAGACCTACACTAAGTAATAGTAAAAAAGGAGTTAAGGGAGAAAAATAGTACTTTTTAAGTCAAGCAACCTAATATGGTCTGCCATAGTAGGGAGTAATTCCTTAATTAGAGGAAGAACAAGCATCCAAGGTCCTATACTTCAAAACTTCATGGGAATCAAATTCTTGGTCCAATCAACCACATCTAAGCATATAGACTTGAAAATCTCATGCTCTAAATACTAACTAAGCAACTAGTCAAGGATAAGATTCCTTACCTTTTCCATGACCCCAGCTACTTTTTAGAGCATACTCAACATTATATCTTCATGTTTGAACCAACCTCCGATTCATTTCTAAATTCTATGACTTATTCTCAATGTGCTGACTCGATTTAGCTTGGTTAACCTAATCCGCACCTCAAATCCTACTGTTTCAAGCTACTGCAATAATAAACCGACCTGTTTCTTCTTAGCCAATCTCATTAGCTCGAATCTATATCATTAAAATCAACTTTTTGTCCTTTCTGCTAAAGCACATGCTTGTCTTATGCCGACATGTGTCTCTAACATCTAATAGTGCATGCATATCCAAAATATTCCTTTTGTTATTTTGTCTCTTTCACTGCTTTTAGAACAATACTAAGACACATATTTTACTACTTTTTGGATTGTATTGCTCTTGTCATTTCCTTTTGGTATTTTTCCTAAAAAATTTACCATAAATAGTTGTTCATTTGTGTTAGCCACATTATTGAACTTCTATGTAGAAATCCTTTCTCCATTTGTGAGCCTTTTGCTTTAAAAATCTCTACTCTTAATAGCCTTTAGTAAAAATTGCAGTGAATAGCCTTAATATCTTACTTCATACATAACATCAAAGTAGAGTTTAGTTCATGCAATGTTTATTCCATGCGTAATATCCATTCGAATAGCTTACAGTTTAGCTACTATTTCGCTTAAATCTTATTGATATTTTTTTTTTCATTCTTAGAAGGACTTTCCACTTGGTTTGTGTTTAGATTGATGTCTTAGTGATTGTCCTCTTATATGCATCACAAAGGAGGTGTAATGGTGGTAGCTTAGTGGTTAAAATAAGGTATGATGGTAATGCTCATTGGTGATAGTGGTGATGATAATGATATAATGATGAGAAAGTGGTTAAAAAGAAGTGTTATATCATTCAATGGAATTGATAAATTATTGAGATTTGTTTAATATTATGTCCCTTCTCTATAAAACAAATATGGTAAAGTATGTTTTAGCCTTGCTTAATTGAGATCCTTTATTTCTCACAAAATAAATAAAACAATTATCAAAGATAGAAACTTAAATTTGCCCAATATCAAGAGTGTTACATGCCTACATTTACAATTATTTCAAAATTTAAATTCAAGAAATGAATTAGTAATCGTAGTGATCATAAGTATAATATAGCTACAAAAGCAAGATCAATCATAAAGGAGCTTATGCCAAGTATTACGTTGTATGAGTTTATCTCTAAGTTAAGTAATAAAAATTGATTTAAATGAAAGGAAAAGGTGATAAAATAGATGAACACTTTATTAGAACATGTCCTATAACACATTAGGGTTATGGGGTTAATGAAAAAAATCAATTTAGGTTTGCAACTGTATTTTTGTTTGAATCGATGTAATATTTTGAATTGATAATGAAACTGACTATTCAAATTTAACCAAACGTAAAAGAACTTACCCACTTCTTAAAGTAGCTGAGCTTTAATTATAGGATAAATCACCCTTTCTAGGTAGTTTATCTATATCAACAAAATAATAATCTACGTACACTGAACATTACTATTCTAGTTGAAAATACGGATTCAGCATCGTTAAGTGACCTAAACCATATTTCCAACTGCATTAAAAGCATCGATTCATGAATTTTATCAAAACCTGCATGATACGCTTTTTCAAAAATTTAACTTATTTTTATTTAAGTTATTAATCCCTTTTGAATATCTTTAGCCCATTCTAAATAAAGAGTAGTAGTCAATCATTAATTATCTAGTCAATAAACATAATGAATAAATTTCCCAAGACTCAAAATCCTGCATCCAATCAAATCAATAAACAACATCAACTCATTAAATTCATCATTATAAAACCCTTAATATTAAGCACAATACATCAACAATAATCTCAAATAGAATTAAGCTATAAAAGTTACATGAATAAAGATTAGATAATACCTAAGTTTAAGTTCTCAATGGAGTTTGTAACCTAAAATACTTGACTCATTAATATTGCTTAATATAATTGTATCCTTACATCTCACATAAAACATATGCTTTAAATGCCCCTTTAACAAAGAGATGTTGCTTTAGGTTCCTCACCTCAAAAGCTACTCGTCCTCTGATACATCCTCTCCTTTGTTTAGATATGGGCCTAAACACACTACAAAAGCATCCTTACTATTGTCGGTAATATTCTCTATAAACTGCTCTATGTTATACAAATGTAAATTTCTATTAGGATTGCGCATAACTCAATTATCGAAATAAATGAAAATTCAATAACGAAAATTAAAATTCTTTTATTTAAGGATAAGGTAATATCTTAATTCCACCTATTTGAGACCTTGACATTCTTCAAAGAAGAATTCAAAGAAATTTTTGAGTTTTATTAAAAAATAATTGAATGAATTTTGTTATAATTATATGAAAACTATTTATACTTTCAAGTAGAACCTAATGTGAAAATAATATCTAACAATTAGCTAACTACTACTATTATCAAGCTATTAATAATATCAAACTACTATCATCTATTACTAGCTATTCATATTAATATAAAACTAAACTATCAAAATACTATTTTTCCTAACTTAAATATTATGGTTTGTAACATTTATTCAACCCTTTTTAAGAACCTTGTCCTCAAGATTCTCTAAGGAAAAAAAATCAATAAAAGAATTACCAACTATTATGATTTAATAATATGAAAAAATCATCAACATGATCTTCTAAATATACTTTATTCTTTAAGATAAAGAGGAAAAATTTGCCTTGAACATCCTGTGAAATATTGCAGGAGCATTTTCTTATTCTTTTAGCATAAGATTCTTATAGGTTGCGAAGTCTAAACTTGATTCATAAAACTTCTCTTCTAATGAATTTCATGTTCATAATTCATGTTCTTTAGTATCTTAACATCATAGCTTTTTATTATTCTATTTGATCTGCCATAACAACTTCTACCTTTGACATTGTTGTTCATGCAAAGCTAATTATGGAGACTTTCCTCCTGTATCTTGGTATTAAGAATTTTCATGTCAATGTTTTCTTAAACATTTTCCATATTAAATTTTTGCGCCACATCCTCCACTTCTTCATTCTTTGCAACGGTTGAACCATTTCTTAAAAATTTTCTTCATCATAGCTTTTATCTTCTTCTTTTTGGTTCATTATTTACTCTTCTTTCTTACGTTCCATAATTGCTTCTTATACATGCTTATGACTTTTTTCCAACAATTGTCTAGTTTCTCATACTTCCTTTCTATCTTCTCATATTTCCTTGATTTCATCTTGTACTTGCTTTATAGATTCTAGCATTGGTAAGAACAATTTTTCTATTTTTGCCCATGCTCTTAAGAAGAGCATGATTGTCTGGATCTCGCATAGCTCGATCATAGAAACAATAAAAATTAAATAAAGAAAATCAAAGTCACTCAAAATTAGATAGTTTCCTAGCTCCTTATTCAAAATGGGAACAATTTCCATTAAAAAAAAAATACTTAAAGAAATTATTGAGTTTTATTAAAAAAATAAGTGAATATATTTTGTCACAACATATAAAAATCATTTATACTCTCAAGTAAAACCTAATATAAAACTAAATATACTATATAAAAATAAAACTAAAATTATTAAACTATTATTTTTTTCTAGTATTTTGGGCGATAGTAGCTTCTTCCTTTTATTTCAAATCCAACGGGCTCTTCTCTATTCTTTGTTTCCTATCATGCGCTCCAATGAGGAAAGAGGATGTCAGCTACTGTTGCGATCGTGATCCGTTTTCATTGTTCAGTGATGCTGGATTGCTTCTTCTGTCATGGCTATGGGCTGATGTGGGTTACATAACATGTGCTGCAAGTGTGTTGCTTGTGAGTTAGCTGTCTTCTTCATATGGAATTGAAAAGGGTTCATGGCTGTTGTGATTTATGCCAAATGAGTTGCTCTCTGCTTGCATTCGGTTCTCCTCTTCTTTTTCTAAAGTGTGTCTCCTTTATAAAAAGGAAGGAAGCTGCTCTTTTGCTCCAAAGAGTGGAAATGGTAAACATATAGTAACTTGTTTATAATAGGAGGTATGAATGAAATGAATTTATTCGTAAGCTACTTGAGTTTAACTCGAGATTTATTGAATTGATTTTAATTTGAGCTACTTAAGTAGCTTGTTGAGTCAACTCAAATTTCGTTGAGTCAACTCAAATTTCGTGATGCTTGGCTTGAGAAGTTTACAAGCTTAATTGAACTCAAGTTGAATTTAAATATTAATTGATTTTGAACCTAATATAAATATTATTATTATTATTATTATTTTATTTAAATTTATAACATTTTTTGATGTTATCGAGTGTAAACAAGCATAATAGAGTCGAACTCGAGTTTGTTGAATATCATTTTGAGTTGAGCTTAAGCTTTAGCTTTATAAATAGGGTTGTAAACGAATTAAGTCGGTTTGCAAGTTACTCAAGCTCGACTTTAGTTTTATTTGAAATAGTCAAGTTGAGCTCGAGTTGCTCAAATAATGAATCGAGCTCAGTTTGAACTAATTAAGTTTGATATAATTTTTAATTTATTTAAATATAACTAAATATGATATAGGTCAAGGAAAATTTATAAAAAATTCAAGTTTAATTTAGTTAATTGAGCCGAGCTCAAATTTAAACTTACCACATATATTTTCGAGTTTATATCGAGCTTAAAATTTAAAGTTCAATTGAACTTGAATCGAGTTCAAGCTTTAAGTTTCAAGTTTTTAAGTCGAGCTCAAGCTCAATACTATTTAGTTAATTTGATTCAATCCAATTTGATTATATACATATTTATAAATAAAAGCTCGATTGAGTTCAAGTTTTAAGTTTGTTCATTTAAATCGAGTTAGAGCTTACTATATCGTTTTGACTTGTTTTATTTAGCAGCTCACACCTGTAATTGTTATCCGTTATTGAGAAAGGGCAAATGGAAATATGGTCTTTCTTTGTATTTTTAGCTCCTCCAGCTGCCTCCCCATTTCTATTCCCCTCGAGAGTGTAACATAAATACGAATGAGGAGGAGCCTGTCTCAATTAACTCCCAGGCGATGTGATGCTGCCTCGAGCGGCTGCTGACACGAATTTGGAGATGTCATGTTTCTGCTCTTTTTGCTAAACATGATATATATATATATGTGTGTGTATGTATATTGTATATATTGTTATCTTCTCTTCCAGTTATATTTCAGTTATAAAATTACGAAAAATAGATTCCTTTCTTAATTTGTGCTTTATTTTTTTAGAACAGGTGGATGAAAGTACACATGGAGAAGATTACACGGTGGTTTTCAAAGAAAAGCTAATTTCCCATTTGAGTTTATAGAAGATATACTTACGGTGATTTTTTTTTTGAAGAGACAAATAGTCGATGGGCCTTTTGAGATTATCAAGCTGCTGACGAAGGAAAGATTTTTCCTGGAGAATTTTTGCAGTTTTAATTACTAATATGTATATTGTACAGAGTTCATATGTAGGTTTGCTTGTTAAAAAAATAAATAATCTATCATTCTTTCATTTGTTTTAATTAAATGAGATGTAATTTTCGAAGAATTTGATTTTGTAATAAACCATATGAATTTTTTTTTATTGGAATATAATAAATTATATGCCCTGTTTTTCTTCATTTAACATGGTCCAAACTCCAAACGTATTGACTTGTAAGTTTCTTGTGTTGCTCGAATCCCAAAAGCTTATACCTACTAGTGGTTTCTAATGTTTGGTAAGATAGACGCCAAATTCGCCCTTCCTATCTTGTTTTTCTAAATTTCCAAAAAATAATAAAGGAAAAGTCTAAAATAACCCTACAAGGTAAGAAAAAGATTAAAAAAAGTACCAAATATAAAAAATAAGAAAAAACTAAAAAAGTGGAAAGTTGAAGAAAAATAAAAAAGCCAAAAGATGAGACATTTTGCAAAAAATACCAAAAAAAAAAAGAAAAAAATTGAAGTATTTAAAGATAGTCTTTTCAAGGACCAATTATCTCATATTAGGGTAGCGGTAATTTACGAGGTTAAAAAAATCTTATGAAGTCAAAGAATTTGGATCATCTCTACTTATTTTTTTCTCAATTTATAAATTAATAATTGAGATTATCTTGATTTTTGAAATGCTCTATAATATTGTCGTAATGTCATTTTTTTCCTTTTAATTTTAACCGTTGATTATATATGACAACATATCGAAGGGATAGTGGAGAAAAATTAAATGGAGAGAGATTCATTTCAAGAGCAAAAACATTCATATGCAATTTCACGGAATTCGAATTTGTTAGCAAGATGGACCAACTTTGATTAAAATTAATTTTTTGAGTTTAGGGCAACCTGCTCATTTTCAAAGTCATAAAAATACATAAATTAAGTTCACCTTGACTTCAAATAAGACTTCAACCGAACTTAATTGATTATTTCATGAAAAAAATAAAGTTTAGTTTAAACCTGACACTATGCAAAATTAAAATTGAGCTTGTATTTTGTCGAATTGAATTATTTGTTAAAATTATTTACTAGACTCACTAAACTCCTCAGTAGGCTAGGCCTAGTTTTTAGGCCCAAAGTTAGTTGGGGCAAGAAATAGGCCCAGGATTGTAAAGGTTATGATTATAAGAAACGGTTGGGTGGTAGAGGTTGTGTATGGCGCAAGTTCCAACCATAACCATGCCCAAAGTGCTTGCAACCACAAGACTGCTATTTCTTCGATTACCTTACCTTACCTCACGTAAGAAAAGATTCAGTAAGTAATATAAGCCACGTTAATGTATATTTAGCATGTAGCTACCAGTTAGATTCAAACAGATAGGTTAGTAGTGAATGCTTATCTTAAAAATTCACTATTTATGTTGTTATATATTTAAATATAATCAGTAATTATGTACCATATATATCTATACGTAACATACAGGGCTCATTGAATCTTTTTCCGCCTCACAGACTTCTGAAATGCAACTGCGAACGGAATAGGGACTTCGATGTAATACTTTCATCAACAACACTTACACAGATGTAAGCCTAAACACATATGAATAATGAGAATTCTCTAACTATAAAAAAGAAGACTCGTGTGCAATAATTCAAAGTCCTATGGTAATTCATTAGACAACAACCAAGAATTTATTGCGGTGAAAAGATTAGGCGAAGATGACAAAAACAAGAATATAATCCCATTAGCGGTTTTGTTAAAAAGGTATGAAAAAGTATGTTAGTTATTCAAATGACGCCAACGAAAGAGGATAGTGTCCTTGATCATTATAAGAGATCAGCAATTGCATAAGTGTAGTAGAAGATTGGAAAAGTCATGAGTTTTTATTTCTCTTCAAACGCATTTATTGATTTTTTTTTTTTCTCTTTTTCCCCCCTAAACATTGGAGACAAAATTCGTTTCATGAAAGAGTGAAATCACTACAATATTAGGAATTAGTTAACGAATCAGTTAGATATTATAACTAGTCGAAAAAAAATAACAAATAGCTAGCAAGATTAGTTAGACAATAAGAAATAAGGACTTTGTGGTATTCAAACCTCAATATGAGAAATAAAATCAATCTTCCCTTATAAGTTTTTCCCCTATCCATATCCTCTCCTTTTATGTTCCCATCATAACCAACCACCACCACCAATCTCTACCTTTTCTTGAAGCTTTGCCAGTTAAAAAGGGCTAATCCTACCATAGGTTTCAAAACCACAAGTTAAATATGTAATTTTAAAAGTTTATAATTTTATTATTATTTTTAATTAAAATAAATGTAAAATCATTTCATTATAAATTTTTTATAGGATAAAGAATTTTGACATGCAATTTTATAAGTTTATAATTTTATCAATTTTATATGATTATACTAGTTTAAAGTAATAATAGAATCATGATTTTAACAATCATAAATCTAATATATATATTTTTGGCCAATTAATATATATTATTGAAGATGAATAATTTTGTTGATAAAGTCAATTATAATTAACTTGAAAGCATTTGAGCACAATGAGTCTAAATTTTCAGCTATAATTAGATATTCATAAGACTTGAAAAAAAATATAAAAATTACAGCTATATATCCATATAGGACAATAGGAAAAAGCCTAAGCGTTTTATTTGAACGAGTACGCTCTTCTTAGGAAGCAGGCGAATAAGGCCCATTTCCTTATGAGTTCTCGCGGCTCTCAGTAGTACCCAAAAGAAAAAGGGGAAAAAAAAAACAAAGGAAGAAGATTTACATATCATAGCCAACATGATATGTTTTTGTGTATAATGTTCTTCGTACCATTGCTGTTGATATGAATGAATCGTCCTTTCGACAGTATACAATCTCTTTTATTAATAAAAAAAAATCAGTGTAACAAAAGGAAAAGATGCAGTGTAACTTACGTCTAATAAAATTTTCCATATCTCCGTTCTATCTATATTAATGTTCATGTCTCAACCGATTACATATTCAAATTTCAAATGAATTATAATCATTTAATGTAACATCTACCCTTTTCAATATCACGTGGCAATAAGTGATTGGGATGCATAGAAAAATCTTATTCAAAAAATTGCGTAGATGCGCAGCACCATCGCCGAATAAGACCAACCAATTTAACTCAAAATATTATCTCATTTCTATGCAGAATGCCTGCAAAACTCTCAAAGCCAAAAGCATGCACGCTATAATTGTAATATCATACAAAAATTACAATGATCTCTACCCTCACTTTCTTCTTTGACTATATAGAAGAAAGCTACAATACCCCAAGTATGAACTCTCCCCACTTTGGCACAACAAGAGGAAAAATCAAACCTAAAAACAAGCCTCTACAGATGATTGGAAAACAAAGGGGAATACCCCAGAAAAAGAGAATAAATAATCAACAAGAATAAAGAATACACTCCAAAACTGGAAAAGCATAACTATCTTCAATAGCACAGCAAAGAAAAAAAAGACCTGAAAATATAAAAATGAGCATATATAAGATTCAGATAATTGAAAAGGATAGGATATTGTTTTGAGAGCTACTGATGGCACCATCAAGCAGAGGCATGATCACAGGCTTTGATTACTGCAGATGACCACAAGCTAAGCTATGCATGCCAAAAATGATAACAAAAAAAGAAAGTGGAGTCAAAAGAACAGAAAAAAAAGGAGGCAATTCTGAAGATCCGAGAAATAAATGTTTGTGTTCTTAAAAAACAGCCCATTTAAAGGTAGTGCATGGCAGGTGGATCCACCGACAATAATGCTCTGTTACCCAGACTTATTAATTTTCCTGTGTGGACCCTTTTGTTTACCCAATTTTCAACGAGTACAACAGGAGGAAAATGAAAAAAGCCACCACGGGGTACAGCAGGAATAAGCAAAGAGTCCAGATAACAGATCTACAATGTACCAATTAGACGTATTTTATAATAAAAAGCCAGTCAAAGAATGTTTCTCCTTCCTGTTAGAAAACACATGAACAATTCCCTTCTTAGAACGTACCTGGCAGTGGTCATCAAATCAAACTACTCCCACTTTAAAATAGGAAAACAGAGAATCCCCTCTCCAGGTGCTAAACAATTTAATGTCTTCATGGTTGGCTTGGTTCAGACAAGCGTCAACTCCTTGGTGCCAGCGTGGCAAGGGCATTAGCATGGGCAGGTGAAAGGCTACTTAATAGGGGTTGCATTTGATTGCCATACAGTGAAATAAGGTAAGCAAAAGCCCTGCCTATTTGGCTCTTGACTTCAGCAGTTTCAGTTGGTGAAACCGCAACTTCAGCAAAGATCTTCACCAAGTCAGGTACCAAAGCAAGTATCTGCTTGAAATGATAGCAAAAACATTACCAACCATCAATATAGATAAAAGAAAAAGTCAAATAACAACATAAAACAGCAAAAAGTTTTATGCATCCTGCATTATTACATGGAAAGAATGCTAATTAATAAGGACAACTTTATTCCTGATTACCTGGGGATTTGACGACAAAACAAGAGCAGAAACACAGCTATAGACGGCCATGGATTCCTCATGATCTTCCTTCAATGGAAGAACTTTTAAGAAAACGGGAAGGACCTGAGTAAAAGTAGTGACCAAATCAAGATAACCAGCCAAAAATCATTCAGCGACATCCACATTATATCAAATTTAGAAATTAGAAAGTCACCTGATTTAAGGGAATTGCCTCTGGATGCACCATTATCATCCTTGCTATTGCACCAGCTGCATTATCCCTCACAGCATCATCAGGCTCAGAATCTCCAAATAAAGGGTAGAGTGCCCTCAATACATCACCATAGAATCTATTATTTGTCAGGAAAGCAAAGAAAAAATTTGCCGAATGCAAAAAGTGGATAATTGCCCATTTCTTCATCAAATACAATTGAAGAAATGGATTAAATTTATTAAAAAGAGGATAAGGAAACTGGATTAAATTTGATCAAGTTCATGGTAGAGAGTATATGCTGGTAAAATTTATTAAAGCAAGTATTCATTACCTTTGATATTTGAGTACTGATAGCTAATTTTATATGTCTTAACCTGTCCTCAACTTTTGAGAGTGCATTTGGCACTCAATTTAGCAAAATCGCTTCTCTCATTTCCACCTACGCCTAATTACCTTAGTTAGGCAGGTTGACCTTTACCTAGTCCTTACTGCATTTGCCATGCTTAGGCCCTTTCTTCACTTTCCTAATGAAACAGCCCACTGACTGCCTTGGTAATCTCAAATAGGGCATGTAGGCTTGGTCCCTTTGATATATGATTCATTGCCGATTGGGATTCAATCAATTCAACTCATGTAGTGTCTTTAATCTACATAAAGGCAGGGATGATAATAGACATGAACTAACAAGACTATCAAGAAGTCAAGCAAGTGAATGATCAACAAAAGGACACAACAAATAGTGTGAGGACTAAGGCAGTTAAGCATCCCCCAACAGAAGCTAAATAGATCAAATGCATGCAAAAGGATACTTTAGGGTTGGCTCACCCCCATTTTTACAGAGTTCTCCAACACAGAAGGCAGCATTCCTCCTGTTAGTAGCCTCCGAAGATAATAGTTCTTTAAGAACCAATGGCATGACCCTCTGACAGTAGAAAATAATCAGAAAGTTAGTGATTCTTTTTGAGACAGCATGAACACCATCCAAAATAACTTGTCCAGATTAATAAGGGGTAGTGAAAAACAAGATCATGATTACTCTAGAATATTACATCAACATAGCTCGCGATGGGAGCGCCCATGTTCTGAGCAACTTCAGCAAGGCAAGCTACTACCATGGTTCGATCTTGTGGAGGGCGAGAAACTTTCTACAATGTCAATACCAACATAGAGATGACAAGATCAAAATTCATCACTCACCACCATATAAGCTCATATGAAAAATTGGAAAAGAAACTACTCACAGCAAACTTCATCAAGGCCTCAAATAGTTTCCCAAATATAGCTGCAAAATGCACCCCCATTGACTTGGCAAACGCAGGTAGAAGGTCAGAAACAGCATCCATAAGTACTTCGTCATGTTCAGTATCATCATCATCTGGTTCACTATCAGATTCAACTTGTTGGCAAGCTGACTCCTCTCTTAGCAATTGTAAGGTTGCATCAACAAGTTGAGGTAAATCTGCAATAGAAATACTTTAGTTCTTTGAAAAATTAAGATACTCAAATTTGTCTAATAACATTATAAATAGATAGAGATAAATAAGGTTAAATGAAATAAACTTACAAGCTTCTATAACAATGTAGCTAAACTCCTTAATTATATCGGCTGCACTAGTACAAGCTTGAGCAACCACTTCCTTATCATCATCGTCGGTCATAGTTTTAATGTAAATTTTCATTACAGTATCTGCAAGTAAAAAAGTTGTCAAATTCATTTTCTTTAAAAAATAAGACTAGAATGAGATATAAGTCATATTACAAGTGTAATTGTGAGATTTCATACCAAGAACTTCTTTTGCCTTTTTGGATCCATCCTGCATAGCAATGAATAAAATGTTATACAATGATCATATTAAAAAACCATGTCAGTTAAAAAGCAAATCAGCTGATGTATACAAAAAGGGAAAAGAGAGAAAAAAAAAAAAAAATCTCAGGACACGGGTAATTGAATAGACGTAAAAATAGTTTAATGTGCATCCAGGTATGATCAACTACAAAACTATTGCAAATTGTAGATACTACCAGAACCACATACTAATTGTAGAAGGATAAGAATTAAAAAAAAAAAAGGAAGTAAAAACAATCTAGACTTACAGGATGACTTTGGAAGGTCGCCTCTGCAGCAGTTAGAATATCTGCAACAAAAATTGCTAAAATAAGTAAACCTCAGATAAGATGTAAACTGTGAAAATAAATATTTTACATCATATGTTCACTACTTATCTCCATCATAATCTTGTGGCTGAGATTATGGTGTAATTGAACCCTAAAGTAGTATTGAAGCTCTTAACTTTATTACATAAATAGATACCCTGCTAAGTGTAGCTAAGAATAGTTTTGTACATAACAGAGCTAATTTTATAATGTAAAAGAGATAGTGCAACAAACTTAATACTGTATGTATTAAGCATGTCAAACTCAGAAGCAAATTGATTGCTTCAAAATACATGAGTCAAAATACTTACTGAAGTTGCAGAAATATACTGTGATTCTTTAAGTTCTTAGCACTACACGGCCATCTTAACATGCTATAACAAACAAGGAGAACAGAACAATAAAAAGAAAAAAGGGAAAATGGTAATATTGCAAAAATAATAACTCACGTTTTAAAGATATTATTGCTTGCAATCGAACATCTTCGTGAAAATACGTTGAATGCTTTACCATTATTTTTAAAGATTCCTCCAAATATCTTTGGAAATTTAAGGATGCCCAAAATCATTTCTAATTATGCTCCCCATTAACATGCATGAATGAATTCAATTCATTATTTAATATATGCTGTCCTATTTATGCATAGTACACTACAAAAAATTATAACTCACCTTTTAAAGATATTACTGTCTGCAACTTAACTTCTTAATGAAAATATGTTATAACCATTATCTTTAACAATTAATCTAATATCTTTTAAAATTCAAGTATGCCAGAAATCATTTTTATATACACTCCCCATGAACAAGCATGAATGAGGCCAGAAATCATTTTTATATACGCTCCCCATGAACAAGCATGAATGAGTTCTATTCATTACTTGCCAGAAATCATTTTTATATACGCTCCCCATGAACATGCATGAATGAGTTCTATTCATTACTTAACATATGCTGCCCCCCCTTGTGCACAAATAAGAAACAATGCATGTAATTAACATAATGAAGGATACAGTGCAAACGAAGCCTTAGTGTGTTGTGCAAATAAGCCCAAAGCTTGAGTTGCAGCAGCCTTTTCATCCAATACACCCGTTCTTACACTGATATTTCTTACTCTTATATCATCATGTGCTTCATCATCGGATGATACTCCCCCAAAGCCACCCATATTATCATCATTAGAATCATCAATATCAATGGTTGAGCCATCATCAAGATTGCAAGAAGAGAAGGCAAGCGGCACAACATGAGGTAGATACTGTACAAAGAAGTAAACTCCAAAAATTAAACATGGATATCCCTACCAAGTGGAAATTTACTAATTTATGTTGAAAAGTTTCTACCTGTACAAAAGCATCACCCAAAATTTCTGCCATATTACTGAAGAATCCATGAGTGTACTCACGAAGCTCACTGTATTCTAGTCCAAAACCCTATATGACAAAATACGAATATTAATTAAAGAAATAAGAAAATCTTCCTAAATAAATAAAGTAGTGATGGAATTACAGATATTGCAGCTTCTATATAAGCAGGCAAGATAGCTTCCATCTTCGTTCTGCCAACACACATTGCAACAATTCCAACAAGCTCTGTAGCCCTAGCTCGTGCACAGAGATCCTCATCACGAGTGAGCAACATGAATGTTTTCATCAGCTCCAACACGTTCTCGGCATACGGCATGAAAGCTTGCTCCGCAGCAGCTGCAATGGAACCAATTGCTGACTGCAAAAACATGTGAAAATATTAGAAAACTAAGAACTCCTATAACTCAAAATTGTTTTATTGTAGATAATGCCATATATAGCCTCATACCATGCATGTCTCTTGCAAATTTCGGGAGCTACTTTGAAGAGCAACAAGGAGCTTGCCCATCAGAGGATCAAGAAATGGGAGAATTTCCTCACCCATGTTCTCACACAATGCTGCCAATGCATAGTATGACTTTTCCTGTAAATATCAATCACTTTTATTTTATAACTCATGCTGAAACAATACTAGACAATTTTATTCTCTTCATTACAAACCTTCACTTCATCTGATGCATCCTCAAGGGCATTTAGAATGCAAGGAAGTACACTTTGATAATGAGACACAATCTCAGGCTGCAAATGCTCAGCAAACTGACCCAGCGCAAATGATGCAGCACCTCTAACCATTTGCTCTGGATCCCGTAAAGCAACCAATACAATTTGAAGAACAGGTTCTAACTTATCCTTCATGAGTAGAGAGCAACCCTCTGAAGTCACACCCAATGCAGTGACAGCTGCTTCCCGAAATTTTGGATTTGTGTTCTGGCTACTTAAAGATGCAAATTCCAACACAAGGGGAAACACATGCTTAGGAAGATTTATAGACATGGTGTCTATGACTTCTGCAGCAGCACGATCGGGTGCAAGATCATCATCTTCATCCCCATCTGTTGATTGTGCAAGCAATGGACACATGACTTGCAAGATGGGGGTGATCAGTTTATGCTTCTTCAGTGATTTGTACTTGTACTTAGCAAGCCAAGAAATTATCTGAATAGCCTGATAATAATGCAGCAAAAATAAAGTAATAAAATAAATAGAACGTGACTATTACACAAGGTGAAAAGAAATGGAAAGAGTAATTGATCAACTCAAGTACCCCAACTTCAAAATTATACGTCACTCAAAAAGCTTGACATAGGTAACATAATATTCATTTCTAACCTGATGACGTGTATTAGATTCCAGATTTTGACTTGAGCAAACTTCAAGTGAAAATTGCACGATTGATTTAACGGATTCTCCAAGCAGAGGGGCGGGTGATTCAATCAGCTCATCAAATATCTCAAAGGCAATAATAGCTATGTCCTCCTCACCAGAAGCAAGGCATTGCCTTGATACATTCAAAATGCTTGGAATAAATTCACGAAACTTGACCTACATGGAGATATATAAATGATTTTGGTACAAGCAAAATGTAACCTTGAATTAATATGCCCAAATGAAGAATCTAATGATCATACAACAAATCATGCTCATACTTCAACTCAAAACGAGCAAGGAAATAACCATCCATTTTCCCCTAAAAAGGAAGAAATTTACAAGATGCTAAAAACCTCTAAATTATCAATCATAGATATGATACTCACCACTTCCTCTCCGTCATTTGTAAACTCTAAAAAGGATCCAACCGCCCTGAAAAATTTATTAGCTAATATCATTATTACAATAAGACATGTTAAAAGGGGAGAAAAAACAGCAATAACACTAAAGGTAAAAATTACTTAAGAGCGGCAATTCTAACACGATTGCTAGTCTCATCTTGGAGGCACTTGAGTAAAAGCGCTTGCAAATCAGAAAAATGCGGCTGAAATGTGCTTCCAATCGTTTCAGTTAAGGAACTGAAAAGAATTAATGCGACCTTGTTTTGCCAGAGCAGAAATAGAATTATTGTTAGTCCAAAGCCAATAATCCTACAAATAAATTCACTGACAACCATCCAGAAATAGTAATGACCAAGATCAATAGATGTGTCTCCTTTTTATAAGGTAACTTTTCGAGGAGCAACATAGTAATTAAAGCTAATAAAATACCTAGAGCAAAGTGTTCCATTTTACATGTCTGTAAGAGGCGAAAATCACAAAATGAAATATGGCATGTGTAGTGCTGTTGGTGCAAGATAGCTAAGAGTACTACTAGTATTTTTGTACAGTCTAGTGGTTGCACTTGATATGCATGCATAGCTATAGGCACGTGTTTTCTTTTATTCTGCAGGTACTTTAGTGAGTTTCTAGAACTCATATAGATGGTTGTAAAAACTTCTAGTTAGTTCTAGTAAGCGTATAAATAGGCCACTTGAAAGTGAGTAGATCATTCATGCCATATCTTGTATAGTTTGAGAGCTAGTTGAGAGAAAAGTGCTCTAGGAGTTGTTGCAACTGGCAACAGTTGTAAATTTCCCTTTTTCATCAATAAACTGCTGACTATTGCCCTAGAATGAACCCTAGACCTAACAAAAGCATTCTAACTTTTTTTTTTTTTTTGGTAATTGAAAGTGTTCTGCTTACTCATGGTAAGGATTCAACAATGTAACAACAATAACAACTGAAACTAGGAGTATGCATATATTCTGATTCATATAATGCTCACAAAAACACATCGTATCTAATCACCGCAGCATCCTAATTCTAATGTTGAGGTTCAAACAGAGCAGACGCAGCACATGTATGCGAATGTATAACCCAACTAACTTAATTGATACAAGTAACAAATAATGAACGCTTGCACTTACTTCTCGATGGTCTTCTTGTGCGCTTTGGCTACACTGAAATAAAAAGGGGAGTAGATCAGGCCATTCACCTGCTGGAACTGCGTATTTTGCAACAACACTTACAACATTTGCACTTGCTCGCCTCACTGGTGGACTGAGGGGAATACACGCAAATTTTAATGTTAGACAATGAAATGAACAACAAAAATGAAGCGTATCTTTTGCCTAGAGCTACTTTCCTGTTTGTCTCAAATTTCCTATTGACTTTTTTCACTCCTATATGTTGTCAAATCTATTGACTGCAAAAATAAATCAATTTCTGAAACCATCTTAAGCATTTTATTCACTAGACTGTCACCAAGCATATTGTTTCAAATTCCTACTCCCTACATCTATTGATCATAGTATCAATTCCATTTCTCCAAAGCTTTTTGGAATACAGACAAGGAATAATTAGAGGAAATGCCCCAGTTTGGTAGGCCCTAAAAGTTACATAAATTTTTTTAAGCAACCGCTTCTTTCAGTGCAACTTCCTTCAAGTTCAGCAGTCCATTTACTTTTAGCTAACACCTTTGAGGCATTTACAGTATCGCCTACGTAAAATTCTCAACAATCCACTGTGCCGAGTTTGTTGTCTCGATAGTATTCCCACATTCACATTGAAAATCAAGTTGACGAAATTTATATTACATAGTCAATAGTCCATAACGATTTCCCAATTTCGCTGTGTCAATGGTGCATCCACTTAGAACAACCAAACACATAAACAAGTCCACGAAATTTATCCATTTGTATATTATTTTCCACTGTTTGTGTGTTTGAAATCCATGATACACAAACTGAAGAAATTGGAATACACTATTGACCGTGTGACCGTCTAATATGTCATGTGATATTGCAAAAATAATGAATTGAGTAGTATCCGAAATGTTTAGAACTAAATTGATACAATATTTGTAAATGAATCCATTAATTAATTAGAATTCCAATGCAATAATCGATCGAAACCGATCGAATAAATAAATAAAACAAAGAGTTGATTTACTAATAGTAGTTAAGTACCTATGCTCGACGGTGATGCTTTCAATTAAAGATCGTTTAACGAGGTTTTTAACGTCCGGAGGAAGTTTGGCCCAGTGTCCAGTTATCTTCTTACGGAGGAGAACGGCGGCGAGTTGACGGACGTTAGGCGTTTTAGCAGTACGGAGGTGTTGTATAAGAGCGGGGACAACTTGTGGATCCTTGGCGAGACGCTTAATTTGCTCCTCCGCTTGACGGCGTGCGTCATTGTCCGGCATCAAGAATTGAATCAGCAGAAGCTCCAGCGACTGTGCCATTTTCACACAGAGAGAGAAAGAGAGGTGCGGCAGCTGGCGAGGGTTTTGGGTTTTGCTTTGGGTTCAAGGTTTGTTGTATATGGAAAGAGAGAGAGGAGGAGAGAGAAGTGGGACAGTGTCGGGTACTCAAGGTGAGTCGGGTGTAAGTTAAAGTGAAACAGTACGTCTGGAGTCCTGGCGCGCCAGTGTACCAACGGATTTCGAGCCGGAATAAACTTGGTCGGTGGTTTCCCTGGACCGGGATTACAAGATGAACCGCGCACCTAATCCTATAGTGATTTTTCTATAGTTTTATCAAAGGTACTGGGCTTCTCCTATCTTATGCGTTTAATAATATTCTAATAATCTAATTAAGATATCGAAGCTATATAATCCGGATATTAATGTATAAGTCACAGTAAATAACGTATGGAAATGTTATTTAGAGCAGTTTTATGGAGATATGTATCACTATTTCTTGATAAATGATAACTATAGTATAATTTTTTTTTAATGTAATCACATAACTAATAAGACTAACTCCCGCAACATCCATTCAAGTATAATACTTAACGTAATTATTTTTCAATCTTATATCAATTTACAATTACCTATTTAACTTATGGTGCAGCGCATTTGCTACTCGATTTAAATTTAACATTACTTCCTTTTTACTAATGGAATAAGAAGAAACAACAGTGGAAATACCCGAAATTTTAATCAGGCGTAAAATATGACATGCGATAAGTTAAAATGGTAAATTGCAAATTGGCATAAATTTGAGATATCTAATTTGATATAACCTTATTTACTAAGGAAATCTATTGTATCATAAAATATATACTAAAACAAATATTATAATAGGTTTTTCTTTTTCAATTTCAAATTCTGGAATAATTTCAATAGCTTCTCCATTTAGTTGATTGGCAAATGCTTGTAGAAAAAAGATATATCATAATTAAAAAAAAATTGGAAAAAAAGGAAAAAAAAAAAAACAAAGGAAAGAGATGAATCCTAACTCGACAACCTAATATGTAGTTGTGGACTAAGCTTAATCAATTTTTTATCAAAATTAATAGCAAAAGAAAGAGTGAGAGGATAAACAAGATTATAATTGTTGAAAAATAAAAGAAATAAAGGAGAAAAAGATCATCGAATATGTTAATTAGTTATTTTGGAGGTGGACTTCCAATCTCAAGTTGACCTCGTAAAACTATTAATTGAGCCCTTTAGAGCCGAAATTGATTTCACCACGACTTGAACTGAGATCTTTAGACCTCAATTAACTTCGTAAAAGTCGAAAGTAAGCCTTCAACTTCAAGGACAACTTCACCAAAATTTGATCCAAGCCCTCTAAAGCTTGACCAGTCTTATCAGAAGCTTCATTTGCACTTTCCTCTCTAACCTACTTCATGGAGCCTGGACCTTCAAGCTTAAGCCCGTTAAGCTTAGCTATGAGTTTAAATAAAGACTAGGTAGGTATAATTTTGCTAGCTAAGATAAGCTAACAATTATCAATAATTTATCTTTAAGATCCTTTCCACAAAATTAAAAGTTAAAAGAAGAAACGTTGGAAGGCTTATCTTCTTCCTAAAATAATCTGCTCAAATTGCCTATAAATGATTCATTATCCACTGTTAGTAAAGGATTTTAATTTCTCACATACATTGTAAGTGCTTTTTTCCCTATCTTTTTGGCTTAAGTATTAAAATAGCTGCTTGAGAATCATCTTCAACACTCTTGTACACTTAAATTTGCTTCCTTATGCAGGTTCCAACAACTTAACAAGTTTAGCACCATCCGTATTAAAAGACCATCATGCATGGACAAATTTAGAGGACGAAAGGGGATCTAGCCTCTCAAATTCGAAAAAAAAAAGTTTATATAAAAAGATAGAGAAAGAAAATATATATCATATATATATTTTAAAGAAGCAAATTTTATTTAGATAAAATTAGTTGATTAGGAGTTTAATTTAGCCAAGTGATAGCCACGACTTAAGTAAGAATACGGTATGTTTAGAAACTCGAGATCGTAAATGTATTCGAGTATTGTTTTCACGAGTTTAATTCACATGAAAGTCATTTTGGCCTTTTCTATTGTAGATATCTCTGTATAGCTTAAATGGTATATATTCTTTCTTTTGAACTTTTTTAAAACATAACTAATAAAATTAATTTTAATAATTAAAAAAATATAAACTAACTAAATAAATTATCTTAAAAATGAAAATTTGATACTGATTTAAATAAAGTAAATTCAATCCTTCTAATTGTATAGTTTGCATCCATCCATAATCAAATGCTTGATGCAGTTTAACAATATTCATCTAGTTTTTGCTATTACCATCGTCTCTTGGGATATTCACACGTAGTTCTTATTGATTCTAAAGAGTTGCTCCACAATGACCAAACACAAGATATAGTGTAATCAAATAAGGGAACGAGGATGTATTTTATCATCGACATTTACTAAATATATTGTTTTATAACTTTGTTGGTTTAATTATTTGTTAACTCTATTAAAAAGTCTTTTAGCTCTAAACATGTGGCACCTTATGACAGACCTATAATAATTAATTTAATAAAATAATATTTGAATATGTTAAAATAAAAATAAATTATCAAAATTAAAGAAGGAAAAAATATTAAAAACATTTAGGAATGTGTCTAGTTATGTACAATGACCCTCCCTAGGTGGTAGCCAGCATCGCTTAGTTTAGAGTGGCTAATCTATTGAGGAAATCAATCATGGAATGCACAATCCACTTATAAAATACTTAGGAAAGGAGGAATGAAAATAAAATGAAGGAATTGAAAGGAAAGGTTTACTTGTTTCCATTGTTTAGAAAACAAGGAAAGTGAAGGAAATTAATTGTATGGAAATTTCATTTTTAAACATATAAACTATAATTACTAAATTATCCTTTATAAATAATTATTTATTTAAAGGATAGCATTTATGCTGGGAAAATAAAATTTTAATAACTTACTCTTACTTTTTCTTCTTTATGAAAAGAATATTTTCTATGGGCCCTATGAATTCAATTCCCACCGTGTTCTTTTTCCCTTATATTTTTTCTCCGTGCCAAACGGTTGAAAATTCAAGTTTTCCTTCATTCCCTGTTTTTATTCTCCTAGCAAAGTGTCAACAAACACAACCTACTCCCCACTGCCACCACCACCCTCCCTCCACCAACAACCCCACACACCCACCAAACTCAAACCAGCCACACACAACCCATACCCCACCCACCACCACCACTCCCCCCCCCCCCCCCCCACAAAAACAAACCAACACAAAAAACAAAAGCATAAAAACATCAGTAA